>BQNB010076474.1:0-31149 GCA_026074375.1 Tanacetum coccineum
ATGTGATACATATAGTATGCCAAATTAAGTATTCCTGATGTATACTTATCTTAATCACAAAGGAACTAAAGAAAACTTCTATGAACTAATTATTAACCAAAAAACCGCACAACTCTATTTATTAAACAATTATATATAAAGGTGAAACAAGCTAATGGGAGAAAAAGCCACAATTAACACTTATGAGCTTTAAAGAAATCCAACTATTCCACGTTTAGCATCAAAACTTATATTCTACTCTATCATCTCTTGTTCTTCACAATTTAAAATTTCTAAGAAAGAAACTCGTGAATGCTTAGCCTAATAAATCGATCTTTGCATATTTAAAATCAATTATGGGAACTTGCAAAATCTTGACTTTTTCAAGCTAGACTTGCTTTTTATAGCTCCTTGTATAAAAGATTAGCAAATTTCAATCTATTTATGTTAAGGAGAAAGCTAAGATATAAAACCGGTCAGGTCAAAATTTACTTATGTTCTCACCAACGGAAAGCCTACATTCGTGTCAAAACACTTTTTTTTTATATATTTTATATTTTTACATATAAAATTTTAAAATTTTTTCGAGAAAACGGGGTACGTGAGAACAACGGGCAAAAGGTAGGTAAGATCATATCGAAGATATACCACCCCATACTAAAACTAAACATAACGGGCAAAAGGTAGGTATATCAATCGAAGGGATAAAACTACCCCATACTAAAATTAAACATTGTCCTCAATGTTTTCTAGTCTAAGGCTTAAACCCCATACTAAACTCAAAAAGTAGAAATTCATAATCTCGAGCATGGAGAAAGTATCTACAAAAATTAAGCCGTTTATCAGTATCCTACAAATAGAGTTAGTCGATATAATCTAGGGATTTGGATTTCCCCAAACTAATGGCAATAAAAGGCTAGGAAGCTCGAGTGAACCAGGACAAAACACCGAACACGAGAGTCTTCAAAAAAATTTTGGGTCCATCCTACAAACAATCACAAGCACAAACAACAAGAATCGGAAGAGTACAAGCCTCCTCACATCACATTAGAAATAAGAAAGAAGATAGATGGATAAGCATGAGGTGCCTCCCACGCGAAGCACTTTATTTTTGGTAACCGAGTCACATATTCTTGACTAGATCCCCGGCATTTATTGTCCATGGGAAGGTTTATTAGAGATCCAGGACAAAACCTTTGATGTAAGTCCGCCCCGAAGTAATGCTTCACACGATGACCATTCACCTTAAAGTTTGGACCATCGGGTTGAGATAACTCAATGGTTCCGTATGGAAAAACTTGGGTGATGGTGAAAGGTCCCGACCAACGGGTTTTAAGCTTCCCCGAGAATATCTTTTGACAAGAGTTGAAGAGTAAACTTCGATCACCAACATTAAAAATGCGGTTTTTGATCTTAGAGTCGTGAACTTCTCGTCCTCAATCTTTATATATCAAAGAATTCTCGTATGCTTGATCACAAAGCTCATTAAGTTCATTCAGTTGAAGCTTCGGTGATCACGCCACGCAATTTTAATCAGATCGAAATTAGCATGTTTCAAAGCCCAATATGCTTTATGCTCTAACTTGATAGGTAAATGACAAGACTTTCTGTACACGAGCTTGTAAGGAGTGCAACCGATTGGTGTTTTGAAAGCGGTACAGAATGCCCATAAAGCGTCATCTAGCCTATCGGACCATGAGGCACGGTTTTCACTAACCGTCCTCTCTAGAATACGTTTCAAGCCACGATTGGAAACCTCCACTTGTCCACTCATTTGAGGGTGATAAGCGGTAGCAAGACGATAAGTGACCCCATACTTAGACATTACTTTAGCAAATTTATCATTACAAAAATAGGTCCCACGATTGCTTATAATAGCTTTAGGTGTTCTAAATCGGGCGAAAAGAGATTTCAAAAACTTAACTACAACTCGAGCATCATTAGTGGGGAGCGCCTTTGCTTCTACCCCACTGTTGAAAGTAGTTCAACGCTACTAGAATGAATTTAATTCCCTCGTTAAGACGGGAATGACCCCATAAAATCGCTACCCCATACATCAAAGATTTCACAAACTTGAATAGCATTTTGAGGCATTTCATCTTTTTGTGAAATCTTGCCTTGACGTTGAAATGTATCACAAGATTTGATCATAGTATGGGCATCTCGATATATGGTCGACCAAAAGAAACCGGCATCAAATACTTTCTTAGCGGTGAGATTGACACTATGATGGTCCCCGGTAGGTCCTTCATGACAAGCTTTGAGGATATCAAAAGCTTCTTGGCCATGCACACACCGTCGAATGATTTGATCCGCACAAATCCAAAAAAGGTAGGGGTCATCCTAAAAGTAATGTTTAACGTCCTAAAGATTTTCTTCTTATGGTTGGGACGAACATATCCCTTTGATGATAAAATTCCTCACATGGAAATTTACATAATCAGCAAACCATGGGGTACTTCCACTAGATATAACTCTAAGAGTTTCTAAAGGAAATTTTTTATTTATGTCTTTATTTTCTAACTCATCCTTATGAGGATTCTCAAGTCTAGATAAATGATCGGCCGCGAGATTCTCACTTCCTTTTTTATCACGGATAATGATTATCCATTCTTGTAGAAGGATTGAGGACCGAAGCAATCTCGGCTTAGCATCTTGTTTACTAAGAAGGTATTTAAGAGCCGAGTGATCCGTATACACTATACTTTTGGATAAGACAAGATATGGCCAAAACTTTTCAAAAGCATAAACTACGGCAAGCATTTCTTTTTTGTCGCATGTATGAATATGAACGCTTCGGTCATATGTCCTTACTAGCCATAATGTATAGGCTGAAAATGCTTTGTCTTTCGTTATCCCAAAACTACACCAATCACGAAATCACTAGCATCACACATAAGTTCGAAAGGTAGGTTCCAATAGGGGACAACTAAGATCGAAGCTTCGGTAAGCTTCTTTTTAAGAGTTTCAAAAGCATCAATCCATTCTTGAAAAGCACAAAACGGTTTCTTTTTCAAGAAGGTAATTTCAAAGGTCCAGCTATCTTTAGAAAGAGTCTTTGGATATAATCGTCGGTAAAAAACCTGGCATGACTAAGAAACTCCTAACACCTTTACGGTTGTCGATGAGGAGCTTAGCTATACATCAACTTTTGCTTGCGATCCTCAATCCGGACTTTGATATTTTTATGACCTAACACAATTCATTCTATACATCATAAACTGACACTTCTCCGAATTTAGAACTAAATTCGTGATCTTCACACCCTTTGTTAGCATGTTGGTCTAATTGGGAGGCAATATCAAAACTATTCCAAAAACCAAGAAATCATCCATAAAAACTTCCATAGTCTTTTCGATCATATCATGAAATATGGCCATTATACACCTTTGGAAAGTACCGGGAGCATTAGACAAGCCAAATGGCATGCGACGATAAGCGAAAGTTCCATAAGGGCAAGTGAAAGTAGTTTTATCTTGGTCTTGGGGATCTATTGGGATTTGAAAATACCCCGAAAATCCATCTAGAAAACAATAGAACTTATTTCCGGCTAATCTTTCTAGCATTTGGTCCATAAATGGTAATGGAAAATGATCTTTCGAGTAGCTTCATTTAATTTTCTATAATCAATACAAACTCCCCACCCGGTAACTAATCGTGTTGGAATCAATTCATTATCTTCATTAGCAACAACGGTTATACCTCCTTTCTTGGGTACACAATGCACGGGGATTACCCACGGGCTGTCGGAGATCGGGTAAATCATTCCGGCATCAAGAAGTTTGATTACCTCTGTTTTGATTACCTTGTGAATTTTTGGGTTAACCCGTCTTTGACTTTGTACCGTGGGCTTATAATCTTCCTCCATCAAGATTTTGTGAGTGCAAAACCGAGGGTCGATACCCTTGATGTCAGTGATTTTCCAAGCAATGGCCCGTTTATGTGATTTAAGCACATTTAAGAGAGCTTCTTTTTCATCATTTTTAAACCTTTTGCAATAATCACGGGTAACTTATCGGTTCCTTCTAAGTAATCATATTCCAAATTAGATGGTAAATCTTTTAACTCTAATTCCGAAGGCTCTTCAATTGAAGATTTTGCCTTAGTCACTTCCTTTAGGTCCATCGGAGGGAGTTGAAATGGGTCATTTTCAACAATTTTTCAATTAAACAAATACCTCCCTCCGGATCATAATCGGCATGATTAATTTCCGGTGAAATTGAGTCATCCTTAAGAAAAGCCTTCTATTCGTCCAAAATGAAATTACTATTCCTCGAACGGAGCGAAGAAAGAAAAGAGTCCTGAAATAAAGGCTCAAAATTCCGTGATGGGATTGCCACTCGAAGAATTATTATAAAAACTATAATCACTTCTTGAGAAAACTCTTACTAGCAGACATCAAAGACCAGTCAATTTGGTTTATTCGACATATCAACATTTGTAGATGAGTATCTCGTAGTTTGATTGATATTAAAAGTCACGGCTTCGTCATTAACCCGAAGGGTTATTTCTTCTCCTTAAACATCAATTAAGGCACGACCGGTCCTCAAAAAGGATCTCCCAAGTATGAGAGGAACCCAAGGATCGGCTTCAAAATCAACAACAACATAAAGTGGAGTAGAAAGTGAAATTTCCTAACTTTGACAAAGACGTCTTCGGAAAGTCCTTTAGGACGATTAATGGATTGATCCGCTAGCTCTAGAGTCATCCGAGTGGGGGTAAGTTCGGGTAGGGAAAGCTTTTTCCAAATGGAAAGAGGCATAAGATTTATACTCGCGCCAAGATCGGCCAAGGCGTGACATACATCCATTCCCGAGAAATCACATGGTATAAGAAACTTGCCGGGATCTCCAAGAATTTTGGGGGGGGGGGTGGGGGGGGGGGGGGGGGGGGGGGGGGGGGGGGGGGGGGGGGGGGGGGGGGGGGGGGGGGGGGGGGGGGGGGGGGGGGGGGGGGGGGGGGGGTGGGGGGGGGGGGGGGGGGGGGGGGGGGAGCTTTTTAAGGAGCATCGCCAAACAATTCTCATTCAACGGTATCTTAGCTAATTCAAACAACTTGTCCTTATTCATGAGCAAATTCTTAATCGTAGGGGCAAATCTTGGCATCAAAGTAAAGTCATCCCGCGAAGCTGAATGGTCCGAAGCGCAAATTCTTAAAGATTTGAAAAAATCTTCACCATTTGGTTCGAAGCTTTTTCACAGAACTTTTGATCATTAAGTCTTGAAGGATATGGAATATTAGGCTTAGGTAAAGTCTTCAAAACATCGGGTTCCGGAATCGGAATGGGGTTAACCAGAGGTTGGATGTGAGCGTTATAATATTCCCCCCCCCCCCCCCCCTTGGAAATTAATTTGCTCCTTATCCGTGTGACCCAATCCTCGTTGTCTCGTTCTACTACCGTTTTGGGAGAGGATTAGAAGGAATCGAAGGTCCCTCATAACAACACCACTTTTGAGTAGTGATTTTTCATCTACACTTCGTGGTTTGAATGTATTACTCAGGGGAAAAAGGAAAGTACCCGAAGTAGAGGCGTGGTTTTTGGAAGAATCCACTTAACATATTTTGCAAATTATTTTGAAAATGCATTTTGTTGATTCATCAAGACAGTTTGTTGAGTCTTCATTGTATTTTGAATTTCATTCTAAATTACCCTTTTTTCAACGAGTTGATTTGAACCTTGCATGTTTCTCAACAATTAAGATCATTTAGATTTCATGTAATTTGAAAAACTCATTGGAATTCCTTTTGAACTTGATTATTAGTGAAACTTGAAAATGTTTGGTTTGAAATCCTTCTGATTTTGAAATTGGAGCATGGGATTAATTTGAGCTTGAAAACGTTTGATTTCCTGAAAATTATTTCCCCGATTAAAATTATTCCTTTGACCTTGATTTTGATTATACCTATTTTGACTATTGTTTTGCACCGGATCAAAACCGGGTGGTGCCATGTGGTTACTAACACGGTTCAGAGGAGCTACTTGATTGTAAGTACCCGTTTCCGCACAAACACTAGATTGATTGCTATCGGTATTAGGACAATTATAGTAAGCATGAGCACTACCACAAGTAACACAAGATTCCTCAACCGCTTTAACTGTAACGGGAGTGACAACTTTCTTAGAAACAATCTCAACTAAGGTCAAATTTGGTCCGCAAGCTTATCAATTCTCTCAAACCGTTTTTACTAAAACTTCCTAAAGTCGTATTCCATCCTAGAAACATTTGAATATTGTTTCATGGATAAGCCGAACTTTTAGATTTGTTCTTACTTATGTTCAAAAGCCTCTCTCAGTACTTACCAATCGATTTTCCCACCCAACCGCGAATTTAAAAGGAGTCTTGATCTTTATCATTTAAACCGTATATAGAAAAGTATGATATTTAGGTTAAAACTTCATAAATCCGTGGTAGGGACAAGCTCTAAGCATTTCCTTAAATCATTCCCATGCTTCACTAAATGTCTCCTCGAATTTTTGGGTAAAACAAAGATTTCATTTTTTAAGTGAGAAGGTCATTCGAGGGAGAGGGAAAAAATTGAATTCACTAATTATGTTACGCGATCCTCCCCCAGTCAAGAACGCATTAGGAGGTTCTCTTATCGTACCAAAACTCCCTAGCACATCTCATCCCTCGTAGCGAAAAAGGAAACATCATAAGTTTAATCACACATTCGGTTCGGCACACCTAAACTACAAAGTCCGAGGTAATCCTTTTGAAATGTTTAATATGGGTATGGGATTTCTCTTTCAAATCCATGAAATGGGCAACTTGAACTAATTGTAGCAAATTCGTCTTAATTTTCAAATGAATCCGCATTAATTCTGGTAGACGTAAGCTTCTCCATACCCTTCCGAGGGATGCTCGGGAAAAGCTCTTCCATTGTTCGATCCCCATTGGTGCAACTCAACGATAAAAAAAGTTAAAAAACAACTCGGGTTCGACTACGTTTGAGCACATTCTTCCTAATTTCGACAGTCTCAGAATGGTTACGGGTGAATTATTTGGAAAATTGGGATTTCTAGTGCGCATGCACTAAACAAAACAAACGAGGAGAGAAAATTATATACACAATAATATTTTTGTTTCACCGAATAATCAACAAACTTAGGGTAACTCCCTTAAGTGAAACTTGCAAATGGGGGACGTAGTGGGAGCAAATCGCCTTAAAAACGTTTGTCCCTTCGGGTTGTAGTTCCGTGGAACAACCCTCCTAATAGCTTATTTCACAAAAGAGGTGCGCCTTTTTCGTAAGTGACACAAGACGGTTACTTTTTTTTGAATCTTAAGTTCGGGAACTTATTAATGGATATTCACAAATTCTCTAGCAAGAGAATTAAATTGCTTGTGTATTTTAGTATTTAAGAGAACACAATAAAAATCGAAAAATTCGAAAGAGCAAATATTTTTGTATTTTTTAATTTATCTATTAACTTCTACATATAGTAAAAAGAAAAAGAAAAATATTTTTTTACTTTTTTTATTTTTATATTTTTATATATTTTTTGATTTTTTTCAAAAGACGTAACTTTCGAAAACGAAAGGTTCTCCAAATCACGATCGACAAATTCAAACGAAAGAATCTTTAACACAATTCCTCGGTAATGACGCCAAAAATTTGATGTTACAATTTTATACGTATAATATAAAAGTATTGAATTTCCAAAAAACTACCCTTGAGGACAAATGTAATAAGAAAAATTCACACAAAAATATCGTACGTTATCCGGTAAGTGTTCACCGGGTCGTTTATACATCAAGAATTATGAAATTGAGACCTCATTTTTGTTTGGACAATGACTTGAATGGTTCTAAATTTTTGAGTTGGTTTTCTATTTCTACGAATAAAAACACATAAAATACGCAAAGGAAATTAAACAACTAAGCAATTAAACACAAAAACGTTAACGGGATTTAAAGAAAACGCGACTAAAATCTAAATTGAGCAAAAATAAACCTAAAAGGGCCAAACTAATTTTCCTAGATGCTAATAGACCTAAAATGATTTTTAGAAAAAGAAATTTATTTTTTTGATTTTTATTTTATTTTTTATGACTTTGTTTAAAAGTTTCAAACTAATAAAGGAGCAAGACAATATTGAACATATGATTTAAAAAATCTAAGAAAATTCCTAAAAGTTGCTAAACATGCAAGGAATGCAAGAAAATTATAAGCTAAGAATAAGCCTAAACGAATAAGCCAGAAAAGCCAGAATTAGCACTCGAAGTGCTTTTTATAAAAGTGAGCTAGAAAGAGGTTAAATACAATTTGTTTGCAAACTTGGACGTAAAGTCCCAAGGGCGCTAATGGTGTGAGTGTGTGTGTGTTAAGACAATTGAGAGGGTTGAGGTCGAGGGTTCGAGACTAGCTCACCCTTGACTTCCCCTTTCCTGTTTTTATTTTTTTTATGCAAAAACTTTTTAAAAATGAAGGTGACAGTGATGGAAGCCTAGGAGCTAATAGTGTTACTTTTAATAATGTCAAACAAGGAAAACCAGCTTGCAATGGTGATGATAATGTTTCACCAAAAAGAGTAGATTCAAGCAAGGTAATTATGGTAAATGGTGGTACTTTACCTAAAGAAGATGGATCAAGAGTAGAAAAAGATGTTAAGAACACATGTATTAGGGATAAAGCGCCAGCCGTTGGTGTTGTAAATGATAATGTTCTTCCCAGAAGTAGCACGGAGTTATCTCGTAAGTATACTTGACATTTATCATGTCTCTAACTTTGATTTGTATACAATCAAGTGCTATTGCTGAGCCAGTTTTGTAGATTTCGTTACAAGGGCGTGATCCAACTCCTAGACCACGTAATGTTCATGATGATGGCCATGAAGCCAAGTCAAACATTGATGACGTTCCATCATCTCAGGTTTGAATGTAACGTATAACCCTTGCTTTCACGCCTTGAAATGAATTATCTCATATTTTTTTCTTTTTCTTTTTATCCTACAGCAAGGTGTTACCTCAAGAACTCCACCCGTGGCAAATAGAAATTTTGCTAAATTTGAGAAAGAAGAGGGAGAGTTATCACCTAATGTTTATTTTGATGAGGCTTATTTTGCTGCATATGGTGATCATAATGGGTCAAATGCTAAAGAAAAACATAGCATGGAGATTGATGCAGATGCTGATGAAGAGGACAGTAAAAATGTTCTGGAAGATGGTGATGATGTGTCAGGTAGTCAGTCAACGGGAAGATCATGAAGATGGAGACCGTGATGACAGGGGATGCAAACTTTATTAGTATATATGGCACATATTCAGATCATATTTTGCTAAGTGCAAAACCACTGGCAAAACGTGTGGCTTCTCCATTACATGATGGTGGGAAAAAAGATTACAACGTTCTCTATCGAAATGAATCATTTTACACGTTTTTTCGGCTCCACCAAGTAAGACTACAATTTGCTTAATTCCTTTTCTTCAAATCAAGATTATCTATCTAGATTTTTAGTGGTATATGTTTGGCAGGTATTATATAACAGGCTATTGTCAGCCAAAGTCAATTCAACATCTGTTGAATCAACATTAGTTTTGCTCCTTGAAAATTAGTGCTGGCTTTGTACTACTCCTTGAAAATTAGTGCTGCCATTAAAAATTAGTAATGCTCGCTGCCAATACAACATTAGTACTACTCCTTGAAAATTAGTGCTGCCTTTGTATGTTAATGATGTTCGAATATCCTTTAAGACTACCAAGTTTACATTAGTGCTGCTGAATGTGGTTAATGTTGTTTGGGCTCAAAGAAAATTTAGTGCTGCCTGAGAATTTTAGTGTTTCTCAATGAATTAAGACTGCTTGACTTACCAGGGTGAGTCCCCTTTACCCAAAAAATATGTTAATTATATGCTAAGTTATATTGACGAGATATTGTTTCACTAGCACCTTAAACGCTAAGTTTATGGAAATACTTGTGAATTGGAATTGTAATGATTAATGATTCTCGTTGTTTACTGCAGGTCAAAACCTGGCTCGAGAGTGAAAAAGATATACGGCTAGGGGACTGGAAAGCTGTTGAGATTGAAATCTTGAATGTTTTTCAATTGCTCACTGCCAAACCGGTTGTTTATCTGGTAAAACCATTTGTCTTTTGAATGTGCATATGTATTCTTATATATACCGTACCATTGTCTATGATTCTCTTAATGTATATGTATGCATGCTGGAATGGGAATGAAGGTAGCCAGATAAGGTTAAATAACCTCTTATAAGTCGGGTCTCTTTTAGAATAAGAGAAATGATTGTACTATGACGATTAACTCTTAGGAAGATAAATATCTAGCATTTTTCAAACTTTTGTGATATATAGGCCTTTCATCATACCATATGTGATATAACACATGTATATCTATGTATGAAATTCTTGGTTGATATCTTTGTCGTCCGCTATTGCAGGCCCCCTTATCATGATTTCTCTTTGATGGACATTCTTCCAGGAAAGTCGACAAGGTACACAATTTAGAAAACTGCTTTCACATAATATACTTGCATCAAATCCTGGATTACCATTATGATTAAGGATATTCATCTTCTTATACATAATATCCGGTGTAATTTATCCCACTAGACAATAACTTCGCATAAAGATTATTTTAAGTTTAGTATTTTGTGATGCTTAATCGTCCGGTTCATGTTTGTTTTTATTGTTGCAGCTATATTTTAGACTCTTGGTATTCATTGGGTAAGATCTTTTATATTTGGATGAGATGACAGCAATAGCCAAACTTCAATAACAATTCACAGGACACTTCAGATACTATTGTAAGTGTTTCAAGTATAAGTAAGAGCATTATAGCTCTTATTATTTTATTAGCAAGTCTCTATTGAAAACACATGTATACTGTTACATTTTGGGAGTGTAGCTCACATGGTAGAGCGCTCGCATTGCATGCGAGAGGCACGGGGTTCGATTCCCCGCACTTCCATATTATAAAATTTGTGTGGCCATTGGGGGAACAATAGTCACACAAAATACATATTACTTGAATTTAAAAAGCATATGGTCACACTTATTAACACTTTTGGCCACTTTTTGCTTGCTTATATGTGACTAAATTCCCACAAAAAACATGCTTTGTGTGACTAAATCATAGCAAAAGCCACACAAACATAAAGATCATGTGGCCATTGGATGAACAATAGTCACACAAAATACACATTCACTTGAGTTTACAAAGCATATGGTTACACTTATTTTATTTTATTTTTTTTGAACGGCAAATGAAATTTTATTAAAAAAGGGCTAGAAAGAAACTAGCAGACGATATACACGCAAAAACGATCCAACAAACAAAGAACGAAAAGGAACAGAAAACTCTAACGAAATGAACTCGCAAAACAACCAAAGGCTATTAGAATAAGAAAGATCCCACCATGGCGCCAACTGAATTAACTCCTATGAACGAAACCGAACACCCGAGGCATCATACCAAAAAGTGATCTAACCGGCATCCTTTGTTTGTCTCGATAAGGCATTATGAAGAAGAATAGCTTCTTTAACGTTGCCATAATAACTCCAAATCTGAAGATCGCTAGGAAAATAATCTTTCCACGAACGTAGTTGCGCGAGAGAGAACAACCCGTGTATATTTCCATTGGGGTCTCTATAGCTCCATCGTTTATCAGAATCTATCTCGTCACTAGTTAGAGGACCAATATAATCAATCCACGAAGAACCAGACTCAACAGCAATATTTAAATCATTACCCGGGGGTGTAGATGGAGGCGCAATGATGGAGTCTTTTTCAGGAGCAATAACTTGCGTAACATCCTCATTATCATCAGTGGTAACATTACCACAATCACCCTGAGAATGAACTCCAAGAATCTCACCAGCATCATCTTCCAAATTCTTTTCCATGCAATCCTTAATACACCCATCATTATACAAGACCGAATCATCACGAATCTCGCCTTCTTCAAAGGAGTCCACAAGATCACTTTCCACCCCACGAACATCCTCCTCTCGCAAAACCCGACTAGAAGGCGACACCGAATCATTGTTAACATTCTTAGGGGAATCTGAATCACAACTATCGACATCCAAATGCTCCTCATTTTCCAAACTTTCATCCAAACTAGGACCCTCTGCATCCTTCCTTTCCAGAGGATTAGACTCGGAATTGACCTCCATCGATTCAATATTGGGCGCCCAATATGCAAACTCAGTAGCGATAATACGATAAGTCCGATTACGATATGAAACTATAAAGGACTCTATCACACGATGTAAAGACTCTGTAAGGACACAAACCTTCCCATGAGACATTGGTCCATCACTTACCATATCCGTAAACACGCTGCTTCCCCACCGACCACCCAACTTCTTATAAACCTCTGGAGCCCATGATGCCAATGGCAGACCCACCAGGTCTATCCAAACACATCTTTCATCTGGAATAAAATCGTGAGAAACATCTTTGAACTCCAAAAATATCTCTTTTAACGCCTTTGAAGTCTTGACGCTTTCCACTTGATCCATAGAGTCGAATTCCAACCAAACCCAACGTCCCCCAACATATCTAAGACCAACATCATCGAATCCCTCAGAAGACATATGTTTTAGAAGCTCTGAAATGACACTTAAATCTTTAACTTTAGCAAGAATACTACGCTCCATACCATCCAAATCAATACAATCGTCTACCGAGATAGACATCACCGCTTCATTACCCGCTTCCTTATATACCTTGTTACAATCCGACACCCCCACAGATTCTGCTCCAGCATTACTTGTACCGTATTTGCCCGACATGTCCACTGATTTGTTGCCCAGGACCGCTTTAGCATACGAGTTAAAAGACTGAAAAACATTTTCGTTGATACTAACAGATTGAGAGTTCGAACCTACACTGGGTTTGCCGTCCCCAGAACGTTCCACAGGTCTATTATAAGTTCGACCATACTTCGCCACATCGGCAAATAAATGAAAACCACCCATCCATGCCGTTCTTAGATTGGAAACTAACTGATTGATATCATTAACGTTTATAAAACGTACAAAACCAAATCGATGACCCGATTTGGATCTCTTTGCAGCTATGTAAACATCGATCACCACACCCCATTTGTTACAAATATCCCAAAGATCTTGGACCGACGCATTCCATGGGATATTAGAAACAAAGATTGATGAAAACGACTTATGTTCCTCACGAAAATTAGGATGGGATTTGTTGGGAATACCTTTGTTACGTTGCTCTTGACGACGATTATTATCGAGATGATCGTTCCTTTTGCTTTCTGAATAATTATTAGATCGGTGACCTGTGCCAATTGCCATCGTTATTTAACAACAGAATAGCCAAGATCCGAAAATAGGATTGAAAACGCCTATCATTTGTGAAGATGGAGATGTTTGTTATTATCTTCTCCTTTCGATCGAACCGGAAACAAAGCTACGTATCACCCTTTTTGTTCCTTCTTGATGAATGATAATCAAACAGGCTAAAGAAGATCGATCAAATGAAGAGAATCTTTTGAAATCGTCATGGCCTCTCCACTTTTGAAATTCAAACAGTTTGACTGGTTTGAATGTGATGCTACCGAGAAGTAGTTGATTATTTGGTTTAAGTCTCTTTCGTGTAACCGTTTAAATTCATTGCTAAAAAAAATATATATAAAAATAAAAAATAATAGTGTAAAGTTTTGCTTTTTAATTATTAATTTTTCTTTTTATGCGCACTCGTTCGCAATCTCGTAGACGTCGTCAACAACAAACTTTTCCGGTTGTTGAAAATTTTGGATTTCGAAGACCATTGTTGTACAAACCGTTGTTCAAAGGCCGACAATCCGAACGATGGCCCAAAGATACAAGCACCCATCGAGGGGTATGAATAAGCTTATTTGTTCCACCGATCAAACTAACAATTTCGAGCTTAAGAAACCGATAATCATCTTGTGCAAAAGCAACAAATATTATCGGGTAGACATGATCCCACAAATCACCTTCGATTTTTTAATAAGGTCCCCCACTTCAACTTTAACATCCAGAAGTTCCGAATACTTCGGTTAAGCTTTTGCTTTATCCCCTTTTCCTAGACGGTGAAGCCCGAGATTGTAATAATTATTTCGATATGCAACAAATAGCCGCTTCTCTCGAGGATAAGATGACTATTAAGATGAACCAAATGATGAATCAAATGAAAGCTTTAGTTGTTACTCCTGCACCCGTCAAAGCAGTTGAGGAAGTATGTGTCACTTGTGGATCGAATCACCATTTTAATCATTGTCCGTTAACTCGAGGTGGAAACGATTTTCCCGTTTTTCATGACAACATCCAACAATTTCAACAAACCGCAGCTGTTGGTAATTTAGATTCTGCAGCAGGTGGCAATTTCTTTGACAAGATGCCTCAAGAAGGTTTAGCAATTATTGGAAGCAAGTCAAAAGTTCGTTACTCCAGAAGTCGTGCTAATGATTCAAGAGTGAGTACGGATGCTCCTCTTTCTAATTCTTCACCTTTTAATAATTCTTTCGATATGCAACAAATAGCCGCTTCTCTCGAGGATAAGATGACTATTAAGATGAACCAAATGATGAATCAAATGAAAGCTTTAGTTGTTACTCCTGCACCCGTCAAAGCAGTTGAGGAAGTATGTGTCACTTGTGGATCGAATCACCATTTTAATCATTGTCCGTTAACTCGAGGTGGAAACGATTTTCCCATTTTTCATGACAACATCCAACAATTTCAACAAAAACGCGCTGTGGTAATTTTCTCCAAAGAAACCAACCTTCCAATTTGGCAGTCAAATGAGACCACACGTTTCAATCAACGAATGTCCCAAACCAACCAAAACCGTTATCAAGGGACACCAGATTCTAACTTCAACCAAAATCGTGTGGAGGAAATTTCAACCATCAAAACCATCAAGGTCAAGTTTTTCAACCACCAACCAATCAACCACCGGTTTACCAAGTTCCACCATATCAGGCTCCTACGCCCCAAATTCAAGGTGTTTTGAAAACGGATTTTGAGAACTACGTCAAGGCAAACGATGCGGTGTTGAAGAATGTTCAGAATCAAGGTCAAAATTTGCAGAATCAAATGGCTAATGTTACAAGTTTGTTGACAAGTCTTTGTGATAATTTCAAAAATTCAGCTTCTACCTCAAATCCGGGAACTCTTCCAAGTCAAACCGTGACTAACCCTCGTCAGCAAATTAATGCTATCACCACAAGGAGCGGTAAGACTTTGGAAAAACCTTCGACTCCTCTTGTTCCTACACCTGATGTTTCAATTTCCCAAAATGAACCCAAACAAAACCCGGAGACGTCAACGGAAAAAGTGCAAAATCCAAATTTGGAAAATACCGCACATGTCCCATCTCCGGGGGAAGAAGATTCAATTTTTATGGAAATTCCAAATCCAAAAGCAAAGAAAACCGTTAATGTTGAAGTTCAAGATCTTAATTCTCCAAGACCTAATTCGTACCCATCTAAACTTCCATATCCCGAGAGGATGAAAGTGAGAGAACACGATAAACCAAGTGCTCAACATAGCCGGTTTTTAAAGATGTTCAAGCAACTCCGTTTAGAGATTGGATTGAAAGATGCTCTTGTCGAAATGCCAAAGTTCAACAAATGGTTAAGCTCGTTGCTAAGGAACAAAGAGAAGCTCGAGGAGATCGCTATCATGACTGTGAATGCTGAATGTTCCGCTATCATTATGAACAAAGTCCCCGAAAAGCTCGAAGATCCGGGAAAATTTCTTATCCCATGTGCTTTACAAGAACTCAATAGGACTAGTGCTTTAGCCGATTCAGGAGCTAGCATTAACCTTTTACCTCATTCTATCTTTAAGAAACTTGGGCTTGAAGCTTTGACTCCTACTCGAATGACACTCGAGCTTGCCAATCGTTCCATTACTCACCCGATGGGCATAGCCGAGGATGTTGTAGTTAGAGTCGATGGTTTCACTTTTCTTGCGGATTTTGTGGTGGTTAATTTTGAACCCGACCCGAGAGTGCCTATTATTCTAGGAAGACCTTTCCTTCGCACTGCGAAAGCTCTCATCGATTTGTACGAAGAAACTTTGACTTTAAGAGTAGGAAAGGATGAACTTGTTTATTATGCCGATAAATCTGAGAAAAACAAAAATAAGCATTGTGTTCACGCCATTTCTGTAATTGATTTCTCAAAAGATGATCCGTTTAGTGGCAGTACCACTACTCATTCTGATGATCCCTTCTCCTAGTTTCTTCCTCGGTGAAGACTAGTGATAATTTTGAGAAGTTCGCCGATGAACTTGCTCCTACTTGGATTCTTTACCACGGGTAATGATAATTCAACTCTTAAGAAGGACTTGCATGGAGAGAATTTTCAAGAAAATGTCGAGATAAAAAATTCCAACGTTTCCAATGAGCCAGTTTTACTCAACACTCCTTTATCCGATAAGGATGAGTGTTTTGCTCCTGAAGACAATAATGATGAGGTCGATAATTTTCTAGCTATGGAAGTGTCTTCTAACTTGGAGGAAGGTTATTTCGATTCAGAAGGAGACATAGCTTTTCTTGATAATCTACTTAGTGATGATGCTTCCCATAATCTCACTTCCGAAGTGATTTCTGATCATGAGCCAGAACAGAATGAATCTTCAATTACTTTTTCTCCAAGGAGTGATCCTCTTCACCATGAGTTCGCCGGTGAACCGTTAACACTTCCTGTAAGGAATGATCGTGAATTTGAGGAATATCTTAGTCTTGTGACAGTGCTTTATGAAATTTCAACTTCCCAGGGAAATGTTCATCAAAATTCAGTTATCGAGTCTCTTCCCATATCTCCTATCCCCGTTGAGGATAGTGAGCCCACTCAAGAAGAGATCGATATTCTCCTTATTCCAGATGATTTAATTCCACCAAGTGTTGAGGATGCTGATTCCGAAGATGAAGTTAATGAGTCACCTAACCATGATCATCAAGATAATCCGTCAATTCCTCGACCTCCACCAGAACCTCCGGATATTAAGAAATGTTTTAAACCCGAAGCGGGTATTTTGATAATCAAAGAGTTTAAGGGTGTTTATAAATCTCATGATTTTATGACCGGTATTTTACCCACCCTTCCCACCCTTGTTTCAGATTTGATCTTCATTTCCTCATTTATCTCCTTCGAGAATGAGGACACCATTTTCGATCCCGGCATCTCCACTTAGAGCCGGTGGCCTCTCTTCGGGATGGAACTTTCATGTACTTTAATGTTTGTCCAAACATTAATGAAAGCCCGATTGAGATCTTCTCTTCCATTTGCTCTCCCTAAGGACAACTAAATTCAGGGATCGAGTCGAGCTTGCGACTCGGTGACCAAAAACAAGCCGCTTCGTGGGAGTTCACCCCATGCTTATCCTTTCTATTTTCTTTCTATTTTCTTATCTAATGTGTTGTGTTGAGAGAGGCTTGTTCTCTTTCCGATTTCTCGATGTTTGTTGCTTGTTTGTTGTGATGACTCTCGTGTCCGGTGTTGTATCCCGTTTCACTCGAGCTTCTTATCCTTTGTGTGAAATTAGTTTGGGGAGATCCGATATCCTTTCATCTTATCGATTAACGTTTATCTTTGCATAATTCATAAACGGCTTAGATTTTCGTAGAGACCCGACTTTAAACATTGAGGACAATGTTTCGTTTAGGGAATCTATCGATTTGATGTTACCTGCTTATTGTTTTGTTCTCACGTACCCGTTTTCCCACAAAAATAGCAAAAATTTTAAATTTTTAAGATCTTATTTGTAAAAAAAATATATAAAAAAATAAAATAAAAAAAATAATAATAAGTGTTAAGACACGAATGTAGGTTTTCCGTTGGTGAGAATAAAAAGTAATTTTTGACCCGATCGTACGTGTAGAGTTCTAGCTTTCTCCCTTAACAATTAATGATGATAGTTTGTGCTAGTCTCATGTAGACTTTAAACATGCTAAACTTGAAATCATTAGTAAATGAAGACTTGTGCTAATCTCAAGTAGATTTTAAATATGCCGAGTTAGATTTTATATAGGCTAAGTATTTGCGAATTTCTTTATTAGAGATTTTAAATTGCAAAGAATAAGAGATGATAGTGTTGATTACGAATTAGGATGCTAAACAAGGTTTATTTGGAAAACTTAAAAGCTTATAAGAATAACTTGTGGTTTTTCTTCCCCGAAGTTCTTAAAATGATTAATTATACGTGTTCTCTTTAATTTTTACAAATTAGAGTTTTACTCTTAAAAGTCTAATCAACATATTCAGAGAAAAAGCTTTATCGATGATGAAATCAACATCATTTGTAAATAAGAATTTTGGTTCAAGTTTATACTTTGGTTTTCTAAAACGAAATTTTTCTATTTGCAAAAATAATGTGTTGTATTAATTAAAAAAAATGAATGATGAAAAATTAAAAAATGTAGTTGGTGAATAAAAAGGATGCAAGTTATAAATCCTTAGAGTTAATAATTAATGTACAAACTCCATCGCAATAAAGTACATGGGCATTTGTCGGTTCGCTCCCGATGTGACATCGAAAGAAAGGATGGAGGATGTATATTTAGGGTTGGTATCATAATAAGTACACGAGCTCTTGTCGGAGGCGTGGCCGATGTGTCGTCGAAAGAAAAGTGATACCAGTTCCTAGCCTAATAATGTAAATAGTAATAATAATGTTGCAAATTAGAAAATAGATAGTAAAAGTTTTATTTTTAAAACCAAAGGGTATTTCTTGTGAACTAAGGTTTGCAAAAGTTCTACAAAGCTTCTTCATTGGAAGTTCTGGTTCTCGTTATTCTTCTCCGGTGGGGTGTCAAGGCCTTAGCACTTACCCGATGATGGTGGGATGCTAGAGAAGAAAGTCATTCATGGGACAAGTTAACAATGCTGTCTTCGTTACGGGGGTTTTTGTTTGCTTTGAGGTGTGATTGTACTAAGGATTAAATTATTAGCCAAAAGGCCAGTGTCAAGCTTGGTCGATTTCACTATCTAAATATGTGGATTTAATGGTTTAAATTAATTTGAGCACACACACCTAAATATATGATTTTTGTCGGGAAGAGAAATTCATAAGTTGTAATTATAAGTATCTTAGATCGTAGCTCTACTTAACGGTGATTTATTTTAAAGCTTAGCATGGGAAAAGTGAAAAAATCGGGAATGATGAAGTTATCTTTTAGACACTTAATTGTGCTTTTTGTTCTATGATCCTTAAAGTTACCAATGAGGTAATGAAAACAATACATTATGTCACACGAGACATAATTGTAGTTAGTTTATTAGAAAAATCATAAAAAGAGAAAAAGTGTTTTGAACATGGAATTCGGGTGTTTTTATAGCTTGTGATCTCTTAGCTTCTAACAAAAATCTTTGCTATTTTCAAGGTTTCGTTTGGGGGAAGTTTCGACGGTATTGGGTTATAGGCATGTGATATTACGCGAGGAACGCAGCGTTTAGTTTGGGGAATTTTGATAAGTGTAAAATACACATATCCGTTTATACCTAAAATAACCCAATTAAACCCAAAAATGCTAAAAATGGCAAAAATATATTATTTTGTTTTTTAACTTGTTTTGTGTTTTGTGTGTGCAGGTACGGATAAGACAAAAATCACAAGAAAATCGTCAAAAACGGGCAAACACGGACACAAGAACGGAAGAGTGTACAAGAGCTGGAAGCAAAGTCAAAAAGTCAAACCTTGGTCAATAAAAGTCAAAGCTAGAAGACAAATCCTAAAATATTCCATTTAAGTCCTTCAACTTTCCAAAAATCACACAAATGGTCCCTAAACTTAAATGGGCCATACCCGGATCTAAAAGCCCAAAACCCTAAACCTATTTCCCTTTTATAAAATCCAGGGACCTAAATGTGTCATTTCCAAAGTTATTTTACCACTACACCTTTAATAAAATAACCACAAGGACTAAAGTTGCAATATCCCCAAAGTTTAAAAAAGATTTACCCGTTTTCAGTTGTAAAGGGCGCGAAGCCATGGTTACTATTCACCTTCTTCCCCGATTCACCTACAGTCAAAATCAAAGGGCTTTTCCAAATTGGAGGGCATGGAAGACAATCCAAGTGGTCTACATCAAGATAGCAGGGTCAAAATTGTAATATCAAGGCTTCTCATTGGCTATCCCACAAGGGGAATGCCATGTCAATGTGAAGAAACACACAAGGAGCTAATTTTTACACTATATCTACACTGAGAAGAAGCACACAAGTGTCACATCACGGATTGCCAAGCTGGCAATCCAACGAACCACAATGAAGACCCAATGATTGAAGGAATGAACGGATGGATTGCAAAGGAATGTCTAACTGATTTTAGGCCTAGAACCTTCAGCAATGTGCTATAAAAGGACCTCACCTCACACACACACGCTATCTAGTTTTTTTAGTAGCTTTTATTATTAGAAGTTTTTAAGTTTTAGCTTAATTTAGGTAACTTTTGTAGTAGCTTATATTATTCAAATCTGTTTTTAGCTTATTGTAATGTCCCTTTCAAAAGTATTGTAATCTCTTTTTCAATTAATGAAATCATAGTTCTCTTTTATATAAACTGTTTTTACTTAAAAGCTTTTATAAATTCTAATGTCATGTTACTGTTTTATAAGCTCTTCATAAGCTCTCTAAGTCTATAAGCTTAGATTGAGCTTAAACAAGCCTTAATTAAACTCAAATCATAAAATCAGCTTAATCACCTTAACTATTTTGGATTTATGAGCTTTTGGAAGGAGAACCAATTATGGAAGGGTTCCCATGGACTATTACTGGCTTATTATAAATAAGCCAGAGCTAGTAGATAAGCTCTAAAGAGCCTTATAGCTTTTGTTTAGCTAAAGCTTCAAGTAAGTTTTCCTTTAATTCCCTTGTCCTTTAATTTTAGCTTAACAATTGCTTAAATAGCTTAAATTTGCTTATTTGCTTATTAATTGTGCTTATCTGCTGTCTTATTGCTTATTTGTGATTTATAATGTTAATTAGTGCTTATTCATCATCTGTTTTAGTTTAAGTATTATAGATCTTAGTATTTTCATTGCTGTCATAAAATCCATAAAAAACCAAAAAAAATTAGTAAGCTTAGCCTAGATTCTTAGATTTAGCTTAAGTGGGTTATTGATTTATGTTTGTTAGGGTTATTATAAGCTAGTTTTTATCTGGTAATGAGGTTTTGTTAAATAGAATTTAAAATCATTAGTTTAATCAAAACTGTCAATGTATTAAGGAGTGTTTGGCATAAGGGTTATTTGACTATCAAAAGTCAAAGGTTTTTGTGCAATTTGTTTGAGACAGCTTTGATTTCATTTAAAAACATAGGAACAGTGTTTTTCACAGTTAGTTTTTAAAATTAAAAGAGTTTGGGCTTATTTTTAGTGTTCCTGCACCAGGGGAATTTTTCTTTTGATTTTCACTTGTGCAAATTTGGAACCAAGCTTAGATGGCTTGGTTCTTGCTTGATTAGAGTTTGTACACACTCAACAAGAGTGTTGAGTGCAGGTAACCTCACTAGGTTACCCTGTGAATTTGGTTTGGCTAATTGCAATTTGCATCAGCTATCTAACATCAGTTAGTACTGCTGAGCTTTGAGCTTCACTTTTACTTATAATGTTTAGGATCTAGGTTTTAAATTCAGTAGATATTAGTTAAAACATAGTTCTCTAGTTCTAGCCTTAATTTTAATTTCCTAGCTTATTTCTTAGGAGCATTTAGCTTTAAAGTTTCATAAAAATCATCAAAACACCAAAATCAGTAGTAACAAAAGTTAGCTTTTAAATCTTAATTTCTGCTTATAGATTAGGTTTTCATCAATATAATTATAGCTTAATAGGTGGATTAATATGTTTTCAAAGTTCATAGTCTAATATAGATTTGTGTCTTTTAGCTTAATAGATTTAGCGCTTTTTAAGTTCTTACTGAGTATAGCCTTTTTAATCTCCTATTTTAGTTAGACTTAATAAGTTTCAGCTTAAGTTGCCTTTTCCTTCTAGCTGGTAGGACACACAAGGAATTATAGAACAGTTTTTGGATTTAGAATTGAGCTTATATTGAAGCTTGTGCAAAGCTTTTAGTCAAAATAAGCTAAAAATAGTTTAATAGCCTTCTTACTGAAGGAAGAACTTCAAAAGCTCATTTTGAGCTTATTTTGAGTATAAGCTAGTAGTTGTCTTAATTAAGTTGTTGTAAAAACTTATAATTCTGTAGTTTTTAAGCTTTTGGTTTTTTAAAATTTAAAAAAAATTAAAAAATAGCAAAATGGGGTGGGTCTGTCCAACACGAAAACCCGACCTCACACTCAACAACCTTACGTTTTAACACTTTGCTTACAATAGCTCATCCATTCACTTTTTCCCACATTTAATACTTGTAGTCGTTTTCATTTCTTTTTCATTAAAATGTTTAGCATATTTAAGTTGTTTTCAAGCTTATTTGATTATTTTAAACTGTGCTTATCCTTTCATTTTGAACTTTGTTACTTTATAGTTTTTTCCTTATTTTTTGGTAATTTTTCATTAAGTAGATTTTTTTAAATTATTTTTCGTAGGTTTAAATTTTCAAAAATACATAAAAAATAGAAAAAAGTTTCAGAAAAATACAAAAAAATAGTTTTTAGTTTTATAAAAAATAGCTTTAGGTTTACATTCAGTAAAATCATTTTTACCACTTTTAGATTTTAATTTTCATTTTTGAGCTTTTAAATTTAAGTTTAAAAATAGGATTTTAATTTTAAAAATAGTTAAAAATAGTTTTCTGAGTTTTTATGTTACTTTAGACTTTTCTAAGTTTAAAATCATTTTCTAAATTTTTAGTCCTTTAATTTGCTATTTTTTAGGATTTTAATTAGATTAAAATAGTTTTTACTTCTATAAAAATTCTAAATATCAAAAAAATGTTTTTCTTTTTCTTAAAATTTTCTTTTGTCCTATTTTAGGTTTAGAAATTTAGTTTACATTTTTAGGAGTTAATTTTAGTATATTTTCTTAATTGTCGCGTTTTATTTGTCTCTCGTTAATTGTTTAATAGTTTTTAATTGTTTATTTTAATTGTTGCTTTTAATTAGTAGTTATAGAAACTCAAGAATATCTTTTCTCTCATTCAAATCACAATCCGAGCTAAAGCAAGGTTTCAATTTCACAAGTCGTTGGGGAAACGACCCGGGTGATCATACTTCCCGGTTAAATATACGTATTTTTATATTATATATATATATCTTTTAAGAGTGAATTTTCCTTAGGGAATTTTCTTAATTGCTCTTGTGGTATTATATATTAGTATATTTTATTAGTGTATAAAATTGTGTATCAGTAAGTCCTACCATCCTCTGGGTCTATCCATGTAGTGAGTGTGGGCTGCCTAAGTGTCGACACTCTCTCTGGTCTCTCAGGCTCTGGTACAGATCTAGAACCCTGACCTACCTCAAATACACTGGGTATGCCCGCTGCTGACCCTCAAGTACTGCCTCATCTCTTCCTTAACCAAGAATCTCAACTCTCATACCGGGACCCTCGTCCCCCGCAACAAGACCCTCGTCCCTTGCAACAGGACCCTCGTCCTCTGCAGAAGGACCCTCGTCTTCTACAGTAGGACCCTCGTCCTTTGCGACCTCACTCTCACTATCAAAATCTGAACTCTCCTCTACCTCCTCATCCTCATCCTAATCCTCCTCCTCCTTATCCTCTACTAACTCAGATGTACCCCGAGAAAGCTTCCGTGAAGGAAGGTCTGGTGGTGATGGTGATGTTGAACTCTCGTAAGAGGACCTAAAACTCTTATAGAACGTTGAATCAGATATAGCTTCCACCTCTGCTATACTGGCAGAGAGGCTAGGTGACATCGTAGGCGGAACACACACAGCAATACGAGCGGTCCTACGTAGAAGTGGAACCAAGGTGGATGGAGTATGGGTAAGTGGGTGATCTGGTGAAAGTGGTGCGGTGGAATTCGACGACGTGGATCTCACAGCGGACGTGTCGGAATCCTCTGAATCCTCAACATGACATGTGGGTGGCGTACTATCGGGTAGTGAAGCGGGTGATGCTATAGTGTGGGGTGACTCAAGTGTCTAGTCTCAACATGGTCCTCAAAGGTTCAGACTCAGTGTCGTCTAACTTATAAGCCTGCTTATAGCCACATAGGGATCCTCAGAAAATGGATACGGCTCGGGAGTTTGCTCCGTCGGCTGGGTGAAAATCTTTAGGTAACAAAACTAGGGTAGACATTCCTGTGATAACACGCTAAGAAGGGTATAAGTGATTTCATAAAACTATTACAATCCCAATTAACGATCTTTTATATACCCCCCCCTCCCCTATATATCTGTTAATATACAAATATCAAGCGTTCGAAATAGGGGTTCGTAACGTTTATAATTCTTATATATATATATATATTTATTTAATATATATATATATCTGATCAGGAAAATCGAACAACCAAATAAAAAACCGACCAGGTTCGTACCGAACAAGCACTTCTTGGTCATACATAGGACATAATCCAACATTCTCACGGTTTCTCATATTTTACATTATTATTTCAGGTTGGTCTCATTACTCACACATCCCTTCCCTTCTCTAACATATCTTTAGAAAACTAACCCCATCATTTCATAGTCCTTCATGAATTAAGCATAGTTGCTCAGGCTATGCGTAATTTAGGAAATACCGTGAATTGCTCGGGCTAGTTGACTTCCGTCATGTTTGAGGTTTTACTAAAAACAGACTTCACTTTGGTTATAGTTGCGTTTTTATTTTATTTTATAAAAACCGGCATTCTCTATAACTTAGCTCTGATACCAATCTGTCACACCCCATCAGTGGCGGAAACACGGGATGCGACGATATCGTTCATCGCACAAGATACAAGATCATACACTTTACAATTTACAAAGAAAAGAAAATTAGATTTATATTAATTTTACAAGTTAAGACTTGGCAGTAAAATAAATAAAACCTATCTTGGCCCAACCCCTTTAGGTATACATCTTTGATCTTCCAACATCATTCACATACCTTTAATTGACACACCTAAAAATGATACTCGAAAACGTCAACAAGAATGTTGGTGAGCTCGTAGGTTTGACCTTAAACCAAAAGTATGTCATTATCTCAAAACAGGGACAATAGTGCAATATGACGGTGAACTATAAGAAGAAATAAACCATGACTTAGCCTCCCCGCTAATCATGTAACACGGCCTAGCATTCCCGCTAGTTGATCACCATGCCCTAGCATTCCCGCTAGTCATGAAAATAACATATACAATGCTCTTGGAGTCGCAACTCCGATATGTCACTACGCACCTAAAGGGTTAAAGCTGAGCACTATATTAGGGCAGGACCACACTAGACATGACAAATTCTTGCCAATCACTCTTGTCATGCATTGTAATGCATGCAAGTCAAATCACAACCTTTGACATGCCAAACACAGTACATGCAAGTAAAATCACAACATATATTCACATAGCAGTCATAAGCACATATCTTATCCCAAAAACAAAATCACGTTTCGCACAGTTTAAAAAATAGTTCAAAATACATTTGAGTATCATTTTCCCCTAACATAAAAACAGTAAAAATGGGGCTACGAGAACTCACCTCAACAATAATAATGCAAACTGCACAAATCTCAAATTCAACGCACAAATAATCTCAACGCAAGCGCACAGCGGTACCCGACTATGACCTAATCATTTACGACACTTTATTAATATTTGTACAAAGTTGTCTTATTGTACAAGTATTCGTCTTTACTCACACCAAGATTCTCAATCCCGTTACAAGGACCTATTTCGTTATCACAAAACCTTTACTTTTTATCTCAAAATCGTTATCTCATAACAAAACTGTTATCTTTTACCAAAATCGTTATCTCATAACAAAACCGTTATCTTTTACCAAAACTCTTATCTCATAACAAAACCATTATCTTTTACCAAAACTCTTATCTCATAACAAAACTCTTACTCGATATCATGGTTGTGTGGTAAAATACTCAAAACGACTAAAAACACTTGGGCTAAGTGTGACATCAACATCATTTATTCAAAACACCGATCACCATTGAAACGGGACAAACGATCAAACAATCCAAGAAAATTTGACGAGATATAAGTGGGAGTTCGAAGATCGAAAATAACGAATAAACATCTCCGCAATGTTAAAGTATACATATACTTAAATATATTTATAATAATAAAATAATAATATTTTATTATTTTTGTCTTTTTATCGGCTAAAACGTATAATTATAAAACCTTGTCATTTTAACATAACCACACTTGATCGTTGAATCTCGACACTTAAAGTTTATTAAAAGTCACGTTTCGTCCTTTAACCGAATCGGCACAAAATAAGTTTTCACAATATTTTCTAAGTGTAGGATTTTTATAAAATTTTGGCATGACCCGTTCGTTTATACAACATTTTCCAAGATTTTAAAAATCTCAATTCTAACACTTTTTCCAAATTCTCAAGTCCAAATACTTTTCCCAATTCTCACCAATCCTCCGACTAAACGCCAAATTCTATATCCCAATAATACTTTAACAAAACGCATTTCCCTCCATCGCCTTTCATTATTGGCACGAAACATGTTTCACTCTAAAAAAATCCCTCTTTAAACGTATTAAACCACTAGTTTTCGCTCATTGGGCCTTAAAGCCCAATAAATATCCAAAACGTTTTTATTAAGTGTTAAAATCCGTTTTATTATCTTAAACTCGATGCCAAAATATAAGTTCACAATATAAGTTTGAAAACCCTTATAAGCTATAAGTCAATAATATTCCATAACCAAAATAAGCCGAAAATAAGCCGAAACCATATGAACCGAAATCAATTATAAGCCGAAGCCCAATAAGCCAAACCAAAATAGGCCGAACCAAATAAGCAAAATAAAATAAGCTGAAACTTTTATAAGCCGAGCCATAATAAGCCAAACCAAATAAGCCGAAACAAATAAGCCAAAATAAAATAAGCCGAACCTTTTATAAGCCGAACCATAATAAGCCAAACCAAATAAGCCGAAACAAATAAGCCATAAATAAGCCGAAAATAAGCCTAATATATAAGCCAAAACCACGCCAATGGGCCAAGCCCATCAATTTTTTTCCCTTTTTTTCTTTCTTGTTAGGCCGAAACAACCATAAGCCAAAAAAAAAAAAAAAAAACAATCAAAATAAGCTCTCAAAACAAACTTATTTTTAGCATCTTTCAAAATAAGCTCAAAAAGTACTTTGACAAAATTATAAAAATACCACCACAACCAAAATATTTAAACTTTCGACCCTTGTTTCCTTTTGTTCGAGTTTGACGCAAACTAAACAACTTTTTATACACTATTTTTTTTTTTTGTTTTCAAGACTCGAATTTTATGACAATCAACTTGTAAACTAGTCTAAAGACACCATAAAAAGCATAAACGTACAACTTAAATTAACATTTAGAAACACTTATACTTTGGTGAGTTCGGTTCGATTTTTGACGCAAGAAGAAAGAGACCCCCAATCTTTTTCTATAACCCGTGTCTATTTAATATCAACCACTATCGATTTTTAACCATGTGTTATTGGTAATCCTTAAAAAATAAATACAATGTTTCTGGGACCTTTGTGCTGTCCACAAAATACAAGAGAGAGAGAGAGAGAGAAGAGAGATATTTTTGTGTGTTTGATTTCAAAATGAATGCATGAATGATGGTTTGAGGTGGTGGAAAGAATATATGAGTACTAGGTTGAGACAACATTGTTAGTAAATAGCCATCTTGCCCATATGGCCTATCTCGTCCGAATTGGGATCCTAGGAGGGGTTCGGGTTCTTCTTTTCGTGTCGAGATCACTTAAAAGCTCAAAGTTTGATGATTTAAAACGTTACCCAAGTCTAATTAATATTCCCATTGCATTTAAAATCATTTTTCCATAAATCTAGGTCATTTATACGACACATATCACCTTAGTCTGCATTTAAAATCATTTTTCCAAACACGAATTTTTGTTTAAAACTAAACCGAACCATCCTCACCAGTGTAAAAACATTTTAAATCCCCAAAATAAGCTTTGTTAAAATCGACTGTCAAAAATTTACACTTTAACGGACGTTACAATCTTTTCAACACAAATTTCACGAAAATACGGTTTTTCTAAACAACTTTCCAAATCACACACCAACGATTTACGTTTTAAACCAACGTTTTCAAAGCCATGAATTTATTAAATAAATAAGCTCATTACACACTTCCGAATCACTTAAACTTATTCCCAAATAAACTGTCGTGTCGATACGCGCTGCGTGACGATTTTCGCGGATCACGGGAAAGCTTCCCGAAATTATTTAAAATACTAATAAAATGCTCTGAAATGGAAAGACGAATCAAAAGTGATTCTCTCCCAAAATTCAAGACTTCTCCAAAAATCCTGGTTAAACCGTAACCGTTTTACGCGAAATAGTCAACTGAAGTCAACTTTTCAGCTTTCATCAGGAAAACTAACAAGGTCGAAAGACTTCAAAATACACAATTATAATATTTTATAATACTCAACCCTAGAAAAGTTACCGGTTATCACAAGTTTGCTTCATCTCGGCTGTAGAAAATGGGCAGTCGGTTGTTCTTCATCTTCACCCTCAAAATATGATCACATATCTCTTTAATTTTGTGGGAGTATGAACAGCATAGTTACCTTTTACAACTAAACTTACTTTAATAATCATATGGGCTATTGATGCCTTCTTTTATTTCTTAGGATCTCAACCTGATATCGCATATCTCTTACCCGACAAGTTAGAATTAGTGCATAATGCTCTAAAAGTAAGCTCCATACGGTCTTAATCACAAATGCTTCAAAATGGATTTTTTTATAAATAAAGTGATACCACAAATATTTAGACAGAAATCTAAATATAGCTCTAATGCTTATGATAATATTCGGTTGGCTTTAAAATGTTAAGTTGTTCAAATGCTTTGTCTAGGTCTCCTTTTAGATAGCTGTGTTGGAGGGCTAGGGAGGTGAGGTGGTGGTCTATGGTGGTAGAATAGGTGATGTGGAGGTGATTTTTGGTGGAGTTTGGTCGCGCCATACCTTAGGGACCAAAGTGATGATGTGGTCTCTTTTCTAGCCAAGAAATGGTGAAGATATTTGTTGGAGCTTCTTGTAAGCTACTATAGGGATGGAGGTGCTTTTCATTGAGGTGCTTGTTGCAAAAGGATTAGTCAAAATGGGTAGAAATGCAAAAACATGGCTGCGGGTCTCTTTAGGGCTCGAATTGAGTTTTCTAGCATGGAATTCGAGTACATTTGTGTTATAAGCATGGATTAATGATCACAAGACTTATATTAAGAGTTATTAGCAAGATTTGATAGGTGTTTCGGGTTTAAAATGGGTGAAAACGAGTAAACAGGTCAATAGTTCACATTAGGACACGTTTAGGGTTTCTTGGATTTATTTCATGTATAATTGAAATGAAATGATGAAATGATGATAGAATATGATTGGTAATGTTGTAAAATAAGTTATTGCAACTTATTTGGGTAGTGGTTGAAGTTTAAAATGGATAAAAATTTAGAAACGGGTCATGGGTTACTATTTAGCTCGGGTTAGGGTTTTTAACTTGGATTTCTTGTAATTTTATGAAATGAAAATGAATATAGATTGGAAATGAAGTGTATGACTTTCTTGTAACTTTTACTTGATGGATTGTACAAGTCTTCTTAGGAAAATGGAGATAAAACGACTATTTTGGATGTCATGCTTAATGACTTATACATTATGCTTAAAAGGACTTGTACCTTATTTTAGAGGGAAAGTATATTCAAATGAGATGTTATATTACTTGTAAATGAGATTTGATCACTTGTACATTCATCTTAAATGTTTACATTACCCAAAATTAAGGTTTAGGCATAAATGTTAACGGTTTAAGCTCATTTGGTATTATCGTCGTGAAAACTTTGTTAAATGAATAACATATATGATAAAATGGATAGTAGATTGTTGACTTGACATTTTATGATGTTTTCTTGATATATATGAAGATAGGATTGTCATAGGTAGGTTGTGTGAGCTCGTTAACTTTAGTTATGCAAGTTACGTTGCATAATAAGAGATATTGGTAATGTAAGTAATGTAATAAAGCGAAAAATTTCTCCGTACAAATGTGATCATAATAAAATAGGTTGATTTTGCATTGATGAAAATTTTGGGTTGTTATATGTATGCATGGTTTCTTCAAAGGATTTGGTGTAGAGTCGTAGTCTTGTTTGTTTCTTCTCCAAATGAGCCCAAGTCACGTGTATTTCCTCTAAATGTCATCCAAGTGCTAAAAACATGAAAACAAATGATTTAGGGGGTTAAATGACCCCAAAAAAGTATATAAAATGACACCTCATCAAATACCCCTACACTTGGGATTTGCTTATCCATAAGTAAATAGACTTTTCTACATGGACAATAGCAATATTGAGGGCATTTAACATACTCTTTAAAGCAGTTTACAACATAACCTTCTAGACCTCGTAATTAAAAGCACGGAAAGTACATACTAGCACCTCACATAAGTGTTTGGATTCTCTCTTTCTCTCGGGTGTATAATAAATTATAACAACTATGGGAAACGGAAAATTAACACTCATTACATGTCATAACATATAAATTACCATAGGCTTGCTAATGGATCAAACCTCCACCGCTAGGCGCAAGTACTAGTCATTACTATCAAAGGGGTCTTTTAAAGGGTTGTGGGGTGTAGGTGTAATATAACATAAATGGAAATGGAAACGAATGGGAAATATTTGGGGTTGTTTTTGGGTGAATTTGGGGTGAAAGTGTTAGCTAATTATTTATAAGAATACACGCTTATTTGGTTGTTAAGCCAAAAACTCGGACAAAGATATACAAACTCTACACAACTCTACGTCAATCTCTTTTCTTTTTCTTTTCTATTTTTTTTCTCTTTTTTTAAATGAACATAATACATCACTTGGGGCTTATAAATGAACCCCTACACTTGAGTTTTAGAACTCATAATTACAATATAACTAATGACCTGATTTGAGGTGGATCAACATAACATGGAGATCATTTGACAAACATATGAGGATATTGACTTAACTTTTCTTCCCTATTCTTTTGCAAAATAAATACTACTATGAATCCCAACCGTCCCAAAACTGTATTTACAAGGATAAGGATTTAGCAACCGTGTACACAAA
>BQNB010076475.1:0-20000 GCA_026074375.1 Tanacetum coccineum
TATATATATATATATATATATATATATATATATATATATATATATATATATTAAGCTTAAAAATAAGCTAATAAGCTACGTATCGTATTTGGTTATCACCATAAGCTATAATAATAGTTCACAAAAATACGACATACTAGAGTAATAACAAAAAACACTTTCTTTGTTTAACCCGAAATTTTCAAGAGCCAATAAGCTCAAAAATAAGCCATTCGAACCTATAAATAAGCCAAAATAAGCCATATACAAAATAAGCCACATAGCCATTTTGTTCCCCCTTCACTCTCATGACCGGTTATAGGATCCTAGGAGGGTTCGGGTTCTTCGTTTTGTGTCGGGATTACTTAAAACTCATAAAACCTTGATCGTAAAATATTCCCCAAAGTTAATTAGCATTTTCATTCACCTTAAAAATACTTTTCCAATAACTTAGAGCATTTACTTGACATATTTTAATGCTTTATTCCCCAGAAACTCATTTGGTCATTTACGAAAGTGTCGGGACTCGTTTTCGGCATTTCTTAAAAATTAACGGGTCAACCACCCAGAACTTACATAACATAATAATACCCTCTAAAAAGGATTATTATATACAATAAACCATGAAACATCTTGAATCTCATAAATTCACCACCGTCAACACAGTACAATATCTGAATAAACTGACAAACATCAAATAGTCAAAGGACTAATATTAGAATATTTGAAGCACAAAAAGGGCAAGGGTTACATTCTACCCCCTTAAAAGAATTTTTCCCCCGAAATTCAACTACTATCAGCACTAAACAGATGTGGATACTTAAGCTTCATCTGATCTTCACGTTCCCACGTGAATTCAGGCCCACGTTTCGAATTCCACCGAACCTTGACGATGGCAATTCTACTCCGCTTCAACTTTTTGAACTCCCGTTCCAAGATTTCCACAGGTTCTTCCACAAAATTCAACTTAGCATCTACTCAGATCTCATCCAACGGCACTTGCAGTGTTGGATCAGCCAAACACTTCTTAAGGTTTGACACGTGGAACGTGTCATGAACACCATCTAGCTCCTCAGGCAAATCTAACCTGTAGGCCACTGGGCCTACCTTCTCAATGATCTCAAATGGTCCAACGAACCTAGGTGCTAATTTCCCTTTCTTCCCAAAGCGTACCACACCTTTCCAAGGTGATACTTTGAGCAAGACATAGTCACCTACACTAAACTCTAGAGGCTTCCTCCTCTTATTGGCATAACTTTTCTGGCGATCACGCGCAGCCTTAAGTCTATCCTTAATCTGTGAGATCTTCTCAGTGGTCTCTTGCACTAACTCAGGTCCTATCAACTGACCTTCTCCAACCTCTGCCCACATAATCAGGGAACTACACTTCCTACCATAAAAGCCTCGAACGGCGCACATCTCACACTAGAATGATAACTATTGTTATACAAAAACTAAACTAATGGAAGATGAACATCCCAACTTCCCCTGAAGTCTAGGACGTACGCTCTAAGCATGTATTCCAAAGTCTTAATAGTACGCTCACTCTGACCGTCGAACTGAGGGTGGTAAGTCATACTCATGTCTAAACGGGTTCCTAATGCCTCTTGTATTGACTGCCCAAAACCTCAACGTGAACCGACTATCACGATCAGATATGATCGAGATCGTCACACCATGCCTAGTAACAATCTCATTCAAGTATAGCCTAGCTAACCTATCCATCTTATAATCCTCACGCATCGGTAGAAAATAAGCAGACTTAGTTAATCGGTCCACAATGACCCAGATTATGTCATACCCACTACTAGTCCTTGGTAGTCACAAAATCCATTGCTATCCTTTCCTATTTCCATTCGGGAATCTCATGTTGCTGGAGCAAGCCATACGGCATTTGATGCTCAGCCTTAACCTTCAAACAAGTCAAATACTTACCAACGTAAACAGCTATATCCTTCTTCATTCCTGGCCACCAATACCTATCTCTAAGGTCATAATACATCTTATCAGCTCCTGGATGTACAGAGTACTTTGACCTATAGGCCTCATCCATTATCAGGGTACTCACATCACCCTTCAAAGGAACCCATATTCGATCCAGGTAGTACAAAGCTCCATCACTCCTATGTTCTATCATTTCATCTAAACCTCTCTGCAATCCTGCAAACTCATCACATGCCTCCTTCTGAGCCGCTAGTATCCTATCCTTGATACTCGACTGAAGTTTCATATTCATAGCTCTAACTCTCTTAGGTTTCACTCTTTCCTTCCTACTTAGTGCATCAGCTACTACGTTTGCCTTACCGGGATGGTAGCGAATTTCATAGTCATAATCACTAAAAAGCTCTATATAGCGACGTTGTCGCATGTTCAATTCCTTTTGACTAAAGATATGTTGAAGACTCTTATGATCGGTATATATGACATTCTTGGTCCCATAAAAATAATGTCTCTAAATCTTAAGGGCAAACACAACTGCTCCCAGTTCTAAATCATGGGTGGTGTAATTCTTCTCATGAATTGTCAACTGCCTAGATGCATAAGCTATCACTTTACCTCTTTGCATCAACACACAACCTAGTCCTAGGCCTGATGCATCATAATACACCATAAAATCTTCTGGTCCATCAGGGAGAGCTAGAACAGGTGCATTACACAACTTATCCTTCAAAGTTCGAAATGCATTCTCCTGCTCCTCACCCCAATCAAAGGTCTTACTTTTCTGAGTCAAGACAGTAAGCGGCTTAGCTATCTTAGAAAATTCCTTAATGAACCTACGGTAATACCCTGCCAATTCTAAGAATGAACAAACCTCAGCAGAGTTCTAGGAGCTTTCCAATTCTAAACAGCTTCAATCTTACTAAGGTCTACATGAATACCATCTCCATTAATTACATGTCCTAGAAACTGTACTTCTTGCAACCAAAATTCACACTTAGAAAACTTAGCATACAGATTCTCTTTCTTGAGCAATTCTAAGACTAATCCTAGGTGCATTTCATGCTCTTCTCGAGTCTTAGAATAAACCAAAATATCATCAATGAACACTATCACAAACTTGTCTAGGTACGGCCTACATACTCGGTTCATCAGATCCATGAATACCGCTGGTGCGTTAGTCAATCCAAAGGGCATTACTGTGAACTCGAAATGTCCATAACGAATTCTAAACGCAGTCTTTGGAATGTCATCCTCATGCACTCTCAGCTGATGGTATCCGGACCTAAGGTCTATCTTAGAGAAGTACTGTGATCCTTGAAGTTGATCAAACATGTCGTCAATCCTAGGGAGTGGATAACGATTCTTAATGGTCAACTTATTCAACTCTCTAAAATCAATATACATCCTAAAGGATCCATCCTTTTTCTTAACGAACAATACCGGTGCTCCCCAAGGCGATGAGATTGGTCAAATGAAACCTTTGTCCTGGAGTTGCTTGAGTTGATCCGACAACTCCTCCAATTCAGAAGGTGCCAAACGATAGGGAGACTTTGCAACCGGCATTACTTCAAGGACCAACTCAATTCAAAACTCGATTTCCTGAACATGCGGCAATCCAGATAGATCATCCAGGAATACCTCGGGAAAATCTTTCACTACTACGATCTCTTCTTGCTTCTGTTCCTTAGTCCTAGCACTCATCAACTGTCTCATCTTTTCTTCCGGTTTCTCTCCTAATACTCTAAGCACCTTGCCATCTAGTAGTGGTATCCTCACTACTTTCTCATGACAAATTATCTCAGCCTTATGGTCAGACAACCAATCCATTCCTATGATTACATCAAAACTCCCACTTCCAAAGGGTATCAAGTTAATGTCAAACACATGACCTTCTATTTCTAGTTTGCAGCCCTTAATGACCTTATCAATTTCTACTAGCTTCCCGCTAGCTATCTCAATCTCATAACTGAAACCTAATTCATTGGGCTCTACGTCTAACAAAGGTATAAAGGTAGTGGAAACAAAACTATAGTCGGCACCAGAGTTAAATAAGGTAGTGGTAAATTGACCGTTCAGAGTAAACGTACTCGTCATGATGTTTGGGTCCTGGTGAGCCTCCTCTGCTCCCAACATGAATGCCCTACCTCTTTCTTGATTCCCTTGGTTTCTACGACCCTGACCCCCATTAACAGCCATGACTTGGTTCTGAGGGTTTCCCCTTGGCCTCTGAGCTTGATTCAACCTAGGACAAGCTGACTTGATATGATCAGAACTACCACACTTGTAACAAGTCCTAAAAACCGGGTTCCTAGCATTGATGGGGTTCACATTCCTAGGCGCCACTCTAAGTCCTTAGCAAAATGACCTAGGCGGTTATAGTTGAAACAAGTGCGACAAGGTGTCTCGGGTGAATAGTGATAGTTGCAGGTGGTACACTTGGGTGCCGTACCCGTGTAGCCTCTCCTAACAGGGTCTGCGGTTGTAGCAAAAGCATTTCCAGTCCTAGTCCTTTTGTTGTCATCTCTCACATTCACAAAGATATTTGTGCGGCGTACTTGGTGATTAAATGCGAGGGAATTAAATGTTTATTGAAGAAGTGCAGCGCACAAAGGAATTTGTGCGGCGTACTTAGGGTATTAATGCAGTAGCATTTAAGTCTTCATTTATTCTTGAATGTCAGATAGAAAGTGCGGCGCATAAAGAAAATTGTGCGGCGTACTTGTAGAGTTAATGCGTTTAATTGACTAAGTCTTTAATTCCATTGACTTGAGTAGAAGTGCGATGCACAAGGGATAAGTGCTGCTCACATTTGCACTTTTGAGCTTGAACTTTATCTTTTCTTGTATATTGTGTTCCCGAAGTGTATATGTACTCGATCTTGGTTGTGTTTGAGCTAGGGATATCTTCAAGCGAACCTGCATATATTTCATGCTATTAAGTATCGAAAGTTCACAGGAAATGATTAAATATATACAAATAACACCACCAAAAACATGTATAAATTGGGCGTTATCAAATCCCTCCACACTTAGTTGTTGCTTGCCCTCAGGCAATCAAAGCGAGAAAATAAAATCACTTATCGTGACATAGAGAAAATTGGATTTTACAAGTGTTTACAGGTTTAGATAACTTTTTAGGCATTGACATATAACTAAGCACCTCACATAGGGAATGTGTTTGATTAAGAATTAACTTAATTCACTCAGATAGGGATTTTATATATTTTTTTATGAAAACACTCAACTTGCACAGACATAATCTAGACAGCTACCATAGGCTTGTACTTGACACATAAACATGACCGAAGGGCGAAACTTGATACTGATGCGGGAGCATATACCAATCTTCATGTACCGAAACTTAGGCTTTTATTTCTTTGAACTACTATATCTATTACACATTTTTTTATCGCATATAATAATAACTAAGGCTTGGCACAGAACTTCATTTTTTAAGATTGACTTTTTTACTTAGGTATTTCAAAAACTTAGCACTAAAGGGAGTGCTATGCAGCAAAAAAAAAAAAAGAAACTTCGGATTCTAACATGTTGAAGGCTTCAGTCTAGTAAATGATGATTAAGCATAAGTTTTAGAACTTCTAAATTACCGGCTCACTCAAATATAATTATCAACCATTACCATTGCTCTAGAAAAGGCGACAAAACCACGTATACACATTCATAACGATGGAATAGATACATATGATTGCTCATTCCTTAACTCAAACAAGCTAAAGGCATTAATTATCTTGGGTACCAAAGTTGGGTACCCGAATATTCTAAAGGCTTATAATTCTTACAATTTAGTGGACTGGGTTGTGCTAGCTATAGTGTCAATCCTGTTGGATTTGCCTTACTAAGAGCATTTTTTTAATAAAAAAAATTTAGCAGAGCAAACATGGAGGGATGTGATTAATTTTTCCTATTTGGCTCCCCTCCACACTTAAGTTGAACATTGCCCTCAATGTGATAACTGATAATAGAGATAAAATAAGGAAAATTAAGGGAAATGGTACTTCCCGGGGCATAGAGATATATAGCTGCGAGAGAGCTATCCTTGAGCAGACTTCATAATTTTCCAAATCTTTAAGCTATATTACCTGCATAAAAGTAAATACACAAAACCACACAAAAAGAAAATATTTTTGTTGTTTTTTTATATTAGAAAATAAATAAAGGATATGAATGGAAGAATGGAGGAGGGACTCCTCCACACTTAAGTGAAGCACCGGGTTGCCTCCCGAGAAGCGCTTAATTTTTTAAGAGATTCGTTAGCTAGACTCGAACTTGGTGAGTCATTCTTTGAGAAATAAGGGAGTGACTGCTTCCCTTTGGTCATTATAATCTTCTTCATAATATAGTTTGAGTCGATGGCCATTAACAATAAATGTTTTTCCATCTTTTCTATAGAGTTCAACATATCCAGACGGATATTAATATTTTACTACGTATGGTCCTAGCCAACGAGATCTGAGTTTTGGTTGTTTGAATTTATACTTTGAGTGAAAAAGCAGAACCTTTTTTCCATGTTTGAATTCTTTTCTCATTCTTAATTTTCTATCATGCCAGACTTTTGTTCTTGCTTTGTATAATCGAGAGTTTTCATAGGCTTGATGTCTAAGTTCATCTAATTCGTGTAACTGAAACATTCGTTTTTCACCAGCAGCGATGAGATCTGGATTACAATTCTTTAAGGCCCAGTATGCACGGTGTTCAATTTCAAATGGTAAGTGGCAGTTTTTTTCCATATATGAGTTTGTAGGGTGTGGCACCGGTAGGTGTTTTGTAAGCAGTGCGAAAAGCCCATAGAGCGTCATCAAGTTTTCTTGACCAAATAGCAGGATTGTCTTTAACAGTCTTTTCAAGAATTCTTTTAAGAGCTATTTCGTGGTTTTCAACTGACCACTAGTTTAGGATGATATGATGTAGGAAACGTTCGATAACTCCATATCTTTCATGGTTCTTTCCATTATTTTGTTGCAGAAGTGAGTACCTCGGTCGCTGATTAGGCTTTGGGCATTCCGAAATGGCAGAATAGTTTCTTCAAGAAAGTGATAACCACTCGGGCATCATTGGTTGGTAAATCTTGAGCTTCGGCCCATTTAGATACGTAATCAACAGTGACAAGAATGTATTCAAACATATGCTATTTTAGGAATGGTCCCATAAAGTCAATACCCCATATATCAAAAATTTCACATACTTGAATGTTGGTTAAGGGCATCTCATCACGTTTCGATATATTTCCCATCTTTTGGCATGCTTCGCAAAGTTGAACTAGAGTATGAGCTTCTTTTATGATTGTCGGCCAGTAAAATCCTGAATCTAGGACCTTTTTAGCGGTTATATTTGGTCCATAATGTCCACCGGTTGGTCCGTGGTGACATTGATCTAAAATTGTTTGGGTTTCTGGTTCGGATACACAGCGTCTGATTTTCGTCAAAACATACTTTGAAGAGGTAGGGTTCTGTTGGGATTTACAGATTTGACGAGAAAAAAGAACAAAAGAATGAAACAAGAAGGACTAATTTAGCATTATGGGATTCTAGAAGACTTGAAGTCAAACAGTAGTTATCTTCTCATTTAATGCAGTCAAACAACGATTAATGCTGATTGAAGATTAATTACAACTTGAAGATTAATGCTGATTTAGTTTCCTAATTATTTAGTCAACCATATTAAATTCACTGACTAAGTATTTAATACAATTGTTAACTGGAATTAATTTTCTTTATAAGTCTTATGGTCTCTCTCTATATAAAGAGATCATAGACACATAGTTTTATATATCCATATATATAAAGCTCTCCCAATTGTTGTTCCCAAACTTGGATCTTATGCCTTAGGTTATAAGGTTATTGTTATCTTGGATAAACACAAGGTAACAATGAGAGAAACTTTGTTAATGAGTTTCACCAAAGGCTATGCGAAATCTAACCTTTAGTGATCAAGAAGATAACAATGAAATGAAATGAAAATAGTGAATAACCAAAAAGCTTTAATATTATTAAGAGAATAATATGAGTACTCTGATAGTACTAGGGTTTACAAAACCTTAAAGCTATGAGAGTAGTATGTGAAAGATGTGTATATATGATGATGTGTGTATGTGTTATTCTACTCAAAAAAAAAAAAAAAAAAAAAAAAAAAAAAAAAAAAAAAAAAAAAAAAAAAATAAAAAAAAAAAAAAAAAAAAAAAAAAAAAAAAAAAAAAAAAAAAAACAAAAAAAAAAAAAAAAAAAAAAAAAACAACAAAAAAAAAAAAAAAAAAAAAAAAAAAAATAAAAAAAAAAATAAAAAAAAAAAAAAAAAAAAAAAAAAAAAAAAAAAAAAAAAAAAAAAAAAAAAAAAAAAAAAAAAAAAAAAAAAAAAAAAAAAAATAAAAAAAAAAAAAAAAAAAAAAAAAAAAAAAAAAAAAAAATAACCTAAGGACTCCTTTTATAGCACAAGGAGCCTTGTACAAGATAAGACCTAAACTGTATCTCCTAAATAAAAGAGATATAGACAAGATACATTCCAAATATTACAATAACGCATATTTGACTCTGAGTAGATCTTATCTTCATGTAGCAGTGGAAAGTCTTCAACAGTGGCAAAACTTCTCATCCCCCCCCGCAGTGTAAACATTAGCCAGTGTAAATTTTACAACTACCAGTGGGAAAAATCTCTAGGCATGGGAACATAAAACACATGGGAATGCCTATCATTTTTATTTCCCAAACAATCCTCCCCTAAACTTGATACTTCATCTGTATGTCAAGTTTCCAGAATAAAATGATTATCTGGAGAGGATGCTTTAAACACCTTATTCCTTCTTGATCTGTTAGCCTTCATAAATATCTTTTGAAGAAGTTCTTGAATTAAATTTTCTGCTCTGGAAATCCTCTGCCTTTCTTTTTATCTTTTGTCTTTGCTAGCACTCCCTTCTGATGTACAACTAAGTTTCAGCAGCAATATCATAATTTCTGCACCACAGTAGTAATTTCCTGTATTAAAATTCTTGATCAGCACATGCCTCCCCTGAGTCTGGCATCCATCGGAACCAAGAGTGATCATCAATTTGAGCATTTTCCTCCCCTTTTAGAAGGATCCTCCAAATCATCTTCTTATGGGAATGCAAGGCCATCACGACTTTAATCTTCCTGTGCATCAATGTAATCAATCTATTCTCAAAGTGATTGATGCATTTTATATTTGGAGACATAATCTATTACTCTATTTCTTTGCTTCCAACCCAACATCTAATCCTTAACAAATTATGTAACTGCTTTTCTGGCTTAGCAGCATTAATTGTTTTTTACCCAGACCTGCCATCAAATAGCTTGTGAAGACATATTTATTTTTAGATGGGTGATTTGACACATCTAGTCATACATATGAATAGTGATGATTCACCCTCTTTGAGTTTTTCCATACTAGTTTAACCTGTTTTTGATCATTAACATGTCTCTTGTGTTTACAGGTATACTGCAGGTGTTCAAAACTTCCACATACATAGCAGGCTTTCTTGATCATCACAAAGTCACTTCCTAGCTGTTGGGACTTCTGATTATTCCAGTTCCTTTGATTTCCCCTAGGATGATTTTGTTTTGGTGTTTCTTTCTTTCCTACTAAATTTCCCTTATGAACTAACAAACGTTGCTGTTCAAAGCTAGATTCTAAACATTCATAATTGAAGTCAAACCTCACTTTCATCTCAGAGTCCATTCCTCAATGAATGGAGCACTGAAAATTGTTAACATAACTTTAGGACATTGTGAGGTTTCTGTAACATCTCTCATATTCACAGTTGGTTTTCCCTAGAATTTTCAGTGTTAATAACTTCGGACACATAGGACATACCAAGTTCTTCTTTTACAACGCTAACAAGGGTTTTGATAAAAAATTAACCACTATCCTCTTTGTTCAAAGAAAGAAACACTTTCACTTACATCTCTTGGCACATCTATGCTAGGTGTAGGCCTACTATAATCAATAACAGTGTCATCAACAAATTCAGGCAAACCTGTCCAAGACAGATCATTCTTAGGAGGTGAATAGACTTGTGCAGGAGGAGGTGGCACAGCAGTATACTCATTAAGCCCCAGACCCATCTTATCCTTAACAGATCTTTGAGTCCCTAAGAGACAGTCTAGATCTTTTGCAGAATTTTCAATTTTTTTTATTTTAACATCTATGTTGTCTTTTTCTTTCTTTACCTCCTCAAGTTCATTCTTGAGATTTTCAATTTTATTATCTCTAAGCTCTAAATCTCTCTCAAGAAATCTAATTCTTTCATAGAATTTAATCTCATTATTTTTAAATTCAACAATCTTTTGTAGTTATACAAGTCAGTCTCACAATCACTAAGTTCTTCATTTAACTTGATAATTTTATTGTTGAGGTTTTCCGTGTTTTTCCTACATGATTTAGAACAAAAAGAATCATCATATACCTCATTATCTGAATTTGAAGAACTTCTTGAAGATGTATATGCCATTAATGCAAAATTTATAGGATGCTCTTCTTCTTATTCAAAGCTTCTCAACAAGCTCTGATACCACTTGTTGTTCCCAAACTTGGATCTTATGCCTTAGGTTATAAGGTTATTGTTATCTTGGATAAACACAAGGTAACAATGAGAGAAACTTTGTTAATGAGTTTCACCAAAGGCTATGCGGAATCTAACCTTTAGTGATCAAGAAGATAACAATGAAATGAAATGAAAATAGTGAATAACCAAAAAGCTTTAATATTATTAAGAAAATAATACGAGTACTCTGACAGTACTAGGGTTTACAAAACTTTAAAGTTTATGAAGTAGTAAGTGGAAAGGATGTGTATATATGATGATGGGTGTATGTGATATTCCTACTTTCTAACCAAGGACTACCTTTTCTAGCAACATTAAGCCTGTACAAATTAATACATAAACCGTAACTCCTAAATAAAAGATGAATATACCAAGATACATTCCAAATATAACAATAACGCGTATTTGAATCTGAGTAGATCTTATCTTCATGCAGCAGTAGAAAGTCTTCAACAGTGGCAAAACTTCTCAGCAATGTAAACATTAGCAGTGGGAAGATTTACACTAACAGTGGGAAAAATCTCTAGCAGTGGGAACCATATAACTGCAGTAAGAATGCCTTAGCATTTTATTCCAACACCACTGAGAGCTAGTAAACGTGTGGTGTGTGTACACAAGAGTTAGTTAGTTCATAGTTATTTAGCTAACTAGTTAGTTTAGTTGTCTCAAAGTATAAGGAAATTTGTGGGCAAGATAGAAACGTTAATAATAAAACCTTGTTTGATACTATACTGTTCCTATTAATCGCTTCTTATTATATAATCTGTAAAACATAATTCTCTAGATAGCCTTAAACGATTTTTACAATGTTATCAGAGCCTTGTGGCTCCGGATTTATAGGGATCTAATAAGGTTTATGGAGTCCATCGATAGAGTACGTATTGTACATGGTGCTTATTCGTCCATACAAGTTCAAGATTGATGATGTTAGTACATGTTTATGCTTGCCATTACTTTCATTGTATTACGCCTTGATTTTAGTTAAATGCTGCTGCTTCGGTGTATTTAGTATTGTTAGTTTAAAAAGCAGATCCTACTGTTTGGTGTCGTGGTGTTTTGTACTGCTAGTATTAAATGAGTTTGTACTGCTGGCTTTATGCGATAACGAATAACACACAGCTTGGTTCTCGGATGGGATAAATATTCAATTAAATTGAAAAAGGTTGTTTTTGGATTTATTGAAGATGTGATTACGAAGATGATTGATTATCACTTATTTGATGTTGTAGTTGAGTTTCACAAATGGGTGTTACACTTTAAAGATAACTTGTTTGTTTTATATGGTGTTGACGAAGACTTGAAGAATGTAGCAATGTGTGATTTTTCTTATGATGCTCTATGCGCACATTGGCTATCACTTAAAGGAGTTACGTTGTAGTGCTCAGTGTCTCATTTAATAGGATAAATAAGGATTCTTTCAAGAGGTTGCGGTCTACTTATACTTCTTGGTTCAGTATAAGTTTGGAGTCACGTGGATAAACAAGACATAAGACACAAGTTTGGGATATACAACCTCTTTAACAAATTCGTTATACTCAGTTTTCTTCATCAGTAATCACTACAAAAAGCCTACAGAATTGAAGATGTTCATGCACAGTTTCAGGGGAAGGTCATTACTCTAGCAGTCATTATTTAATACTTGCTAGTTTAAAATTTCTACTACTTGAGTTCATTATTTGTGTTGAACTTCATGGGGGTAATTTGAGTCAGAGGAAAGCTTGGATTAAAAGTTTTGATATATGATTTGAAGTTGTAAAGATCAAAGTTGCTTATATGTTCCCTATTAGATGAATAGAAAAAGGGGAAGATGATTATATGATTAGCAACTTATAGATCTTGTGGTGGCATAGAATGGAGATTGATAACTTAAGGGGAAGATCTTAAGTTAAGGGGAAGCAGTTTACAAAGGAAGATTGTTTCATTCAGGGAGATCCATGATCTCAACTTGAGGGGAAGTTCGTACAAGAACATTGTTTGTTTTGTCATCATCGAATAGGGGAAGATTTTGGGATTATAGTTTTATGAACACAAGAAGCAAAAGAATGAAACCAAATAACTATATTTAACATTATGGATTCTAAGACTTGGATAGCCAAACAGTAGTTATCGTCTCATTCAATGCAGTCAAATAGTGATTAATGCTGATTGAAGATTAATTACAACTTGAAGATTAATGTTGATTAAGTTTCCTAATTATTTATCAACCATATAAAATGCCAATTGACTAATATTTAATATAATTGTTGACTGGAATAATTATCTTTAAGTCTTATGGTCTCTCTCTATATAAAGAGATCATAGACACATAGTTTTATATATCCAGATATATAGAGCTCTCCCAATGAGAGTCTAGTAAACGTGTGCGTGTGTGTACATAATAGTTAGTTAGTCATTAGTTATTTAGCTAATAGTTAGTTAGTAGTCTCAAAGTATAGATTTAGGGCAAGATGGAAATGTTTAATAATTAAACCTTGTTTGATAATATTTTGTTCTTAGTATTCCGTTGTGCATATTTATATTATCTGTAAAACATATCCTAGATGGGCTTAAACGATTTTTAACAGGTTCCTCCCAGAATAAAGTGTTTGAGGTCAGAGAAGAATTTTTCCTTTTCTTGTTTTGTTGGTAAATAATTCTATCCCTTTTGGGGTAAAAAATTAACAGACTAATCTCTTCTCAAAACAAACAACAAGGGGGGGGGGGGGGGGGGGGGGGGGGGGGGTGGGGGGGGGGGGGGGGGGGGGGGGGGGGGGGGGGGGGGGGGGGGGGGGGGTGGGGGGGGGGGGACGAGGGAGGAGGAAAAGAGAGAGATTAGCTGTTATATATAACCAAAAGGGAATATGTACCAACAAAAAGAACGAATATATAATATATCATAGATTTGTGTAATTAATACTTCATTTATTTTTAATAGTTCTCATGATAAGAACCTCAAAACTACTACTTCAGGGAAGGAACCTTATTATTTTAAAAAAATTCGTTTAAATCCCATCTAGGATAGTTTTTTACAGAGAATAATAAATTAAACTGCACCACGGAATACTAAGAACAAAATTATTATCAAACAAAAAGGTTTAATTATTAAACATTTCCACTTGCCCTAAATCTAATCTTTGAGACTACTAACTACTATTAGCTAAAAATAATACATAAAAAACTAAATGATAAAAAAAAGTGGTAATAAACTAACTAACTAATTATTACACTCACAAACACGCACCACGTTTACTAGACTCCATTGGAGAGAGGCTCTATATATCTGAATATATAAATCACTATGTACTATGATCTCTTTATATAGAGAGAGACCATAAGACTTACAAAGAAAATTAATTCCAGTCAACAATTGTATTAAATACTTATTTAATAATTTAAGATCTATAAATAGTATTGTATATAATAAAATCGAATTTTAGATTCATAAAAAGTACAAACTGCATTTAATAGGTTGACTAAATAATTAGGAAACTAAAATCTAAAACATAATCTTCAAGTTGTAATTAATCTTCAAACAAGCATTATCATTCACACTCCAAATATTGACTGCATTGAATGGACGATAACTACTGTTTGACTTCAAGTCTTTCTAGCATCCCATAGAGTTAAATTAGTATTCTCTACAAACCAAATTTCCCTCAGACTCTGATTTACAAAGACACATCAATTTTGTCTCTATACTCTTGCTTGTAACCACTCTTTTTTTTCATCCTTTAATACCTCTTATCTCTTCTGTTTCAATTAACCCTCTTTATTGTTCCTCTTGTTTGTGTCTCATCAAATCTATAAAACCCCCACAATTACCCACTATTTGATGAAACAAAAACAAACAAAATTCTTGTACGAATAATAACTTATATCCCCCTGAAGATTGAGACCTTTCCAACGATCAAGGATCCGGACCCTGAAATGAAACAATCTTCCTTTTGTAAACTGCTTCCCCTTAAAACCTTTTACATCTTCCCCTTAAAGGTTTATCAATCTCCATTCAAATGCCAGGATAAGACCACAAGATCTAGTAAGATTGCTAAAGTACCAGTATAAACATCTTCCCCCTTTTTTCTATTACATCTAATAGGGAACAAATAAGCAACTTTGATCTTTACAAAACTTTTTCAAAAATCAATATACAAAACTTTTTAAAAAAAAAAAAAAAAAAAAAAAAAAAAAAAAAAAAAAAAAAAAAAAAAAAAAAAAAAAAATAAAAAAAAAAAAAAAAAAAAAAAATAAAAAATTTGATCGCCAAGGCTTTCCTTCTGACTTCAAATATACCTCCCATGAAGTGTCAACACAAATAATGAACTCAAGTAGTAAAATTTTTAAAACTAAGCAGCTCATTAAGGGTCAGGGGGGGGGAATGGGGGGGGCGGGGCGGGCGAGGGGGGGGGGGGGGGGGTGGGGGGGGGGTGGGGCGGCGGGGGATGGGTGGGTTTTGGGGTCTGGGTGGTGTGGTGGGTTGGGGTTTATGTCAGAGGGGTGAGGGTACTAGGGTGAGGTGATTTGATTAGTGGTTGAATTGAGGCAGACAGTCGCATTTGGGTACAACAAATGTAGGTCTAGCACAACTCAAGGAACACCCAAAGTAGTCTAGTTAATATTTAGCAAACTTCAGTCACACCCCACATCAATCGCACTGCATCGACAGACATCGTACAGTTACACTGTAGAGCCTTTCACTGCGAGTAGTCGAATTGAAAACTGTACAGATAGAGAAAACTGATTATAAACGAATTATTGTGATAAAGGAGGGTGTCTCTGACAATATATACAGGTCGCTTCCAGCACGTCGGATGGTAGTGATGCCTACTTAGTCTGATCAGATATTTGATACTTCGGATTATACACGCATCTGATGACTCTTCGGCTAAGATCTATATCTTCCAACCAAAGACAGTCAGAGTGATCATGTCTTGTAGTTTCATATAGCCTTGCCACCCGCTGACTCCCTACTACGAGAAAGAATCCAATTAGATTATGTAATACCTATTAAAGACTATGATACCTGTGCGACACCTCAGCTGAGACACGAATTCCAGTCATTTAATCACGTAACTCCTAATACAATGGTAGATAATATACGTGCCGAAGTCGACTGAGCCATACGTAGACTATCACTTAAGAGAAGAACAGCGTATCACGCACATATGCAGCATCATTTTACGTCTCTAAGCTCTACGCTTCAACACCGAATCATATAGAAAAAATATCAACACATTATCTTGTATGACACACAAGTAGGCTTCACGTCACACGTCGTCATCACAACTAATAAATCTTGTGAACACTTCACTACAGTTAAAGCTGAAAGTGTGAACCAATCCAAACTCTGATCTAGTAATGCGATCAAACTCATCTACTCGTACAACAATCACAATCCATTCAATGTAAACTACATTCCAAAGATACCCTACCGCCTTTTCTTATTCTTACAGCAATCTTAATTAAGAAATCAATACTCTAAAAACTCACACCTTATCTGAGAACGAACCATAAATTGACTGATATATGTATAATTACTCCGTATCCATCGACAAAACACAAGAGCTGGAGCTGATATGTACAATACTCACTCAAGTTTAACACATAGCTATAAGCAGTCCAGCATTAAAACACAACGAACTCAATATACATGATAATGACTTGTCTGCACTTTTTAAAACCTGTGTAGAGTACAAACACACATCACTAATTCGACACAAACGACACATAGCTAGCCAGCATGTTCACATCTTTAAACACATCAAACGAACTAGTATAACAACTAGAAACGACTAATTCTAAGGGCAGCATACATATCACAATAAATACTCAAGAACATTGTACCATCACAACATGCTTAGTAGGATACAACTTGTATCAACAGACGAGTCTCAAATGCACCACTGAGCATCAATCTATCGATCCCTCTCTATCAGTATGAAGTAACGCAAAGAATCCAGAACAACACAGTCTGCTATGATCAATGGACGTTCCTTAGCTTAAAGAGTCAACTACGACACACTCCAAGTGACTACTGAACCTTGTAAGAAATCCTAAAATATATTGTTAACACATCGATTTAAGCGGACTCCCTCCCTCTAGGCTCTGATACCTCAATTGTTGTGAATTAACTAATGTAAATAGTTTTGTTTTTTTTTACAATATAAATTAAACGTACGCTCTATGAGCGGAATACATACTGGAAAGCAGTAATATTATGCTCATTATACAGCAAAACACAAACAGAAACATAGAAAAGAAAAAAGTAAAATATAACAGCGGAAGGTTATTATTATTAACACGTTTTTCTATCTAGGATTCTGGCAGTCATCAGGCCAAATTCTAATAAGCTTTGACGAAGCATGGGTTTACTAACTATACGTATTTAGACTAGAAATCTTAGAACTACACGACTCTTGCCCAAAAAACGTATAACAATTTAGATATTTGAGATGTTGGGACATCAAACTAACACCTCACAAACTTATCGATCCGAAAAAAAAAAACACTAACGACCTTATACATAAGCTACTGCGCATTATGGCGTTGGGATCATACGTTAGTTTAAAATGCTGGAAGTACATCGCATATCCACTTACCTTCAAACACACTGTTGTTCAGCGAAATAATACTATCCGGATACATCCTACTACTCGCGTATGATAGAATGGAATTTATTTTATTATCTTCCCCACCATCTAGCTGAGGTATTAAATTGCTGGTATCCCTAATCTTCTCTCACTAGCTGCTGTTGTACTATAGTGGTTACCCATAATGGCTACGAAGCAACGGTTTTGCTGGCCAGCAAGTTGTTTGAATGACCCTTTCCGTTGTAGTGCCTAGCAATCTACACCCACTGATAAGAGACTCAACTCGAGAGTCATCAATAACCAGTCTGAGACTGCGATGTGCACGATCTTTAGAGAGGACCACTGTTGCGTAGTTCTCTATATGCGTCTCTGCTATGCTCTGCTCATTGAATATATAAGTTTATTTTTACTATCTCTAGATGATAGAACATAGTCACATAACGGTTTAAAGTCTCGTCATCGTTGTACAGGGGCTTATATGAGCTATATGGGAAAGGAATGTATGCTCATTATAGCGGAAGCTTTCATCAGTACTATAACACTATATTCTATTCAGGCAGCAGCACAGTAGTACGTAGGTCTTATGACTCATGGGCGAAATCAGTCAATCACTAATAGATACTAAAAGTGTCCTCACTCTTTCAGAGGTAGGTAGGTAGCTCAATAAACTTTAACAGCCTTATTTTTTTCACTGCAGTAAACCCTCCTATCAGCGCATCTAGCTTGTTCAGACGTACACTGCTTCTCTAATATTCATCTTCTCGTTAAATCAAGATAACAATATGAGCTTGGTTTGGTATAACACTCTCTGTGGTACTCATGTCAGCTGCTAGTATTAGTAATCTTTATTCTTTCGTTTTTTTTCTAATTTCATTTCATTGGATATCCTTGTTACATATAGTATTCACAAGCTAAAGTATTTTAGGTATTTACCGCCATAGGCCCACTACTAAGGTGACAAGTCTCATTTAACTGTCAGTGATATGAGATCTTATCTTCCATTCGCGTGTACCTTCGTAATTTTTTAGGATCCAAGCGTAGAGATTAAACCGACTGTAACATTCCTTGATTAACACCTAAGGCAGACAGCTGATACCCAAGTCTGGGTATCCACTGCAAGCATAGTGTGATCTTCCTTTCATACCGATTAGCGTGTCTTATGTCTCTGATACAATAGTCCTAATATTTACCTTCATAGAAACACTAAAGCGCATAAACAGATCTCACTAAGTTACCGAGATCAAACAATCTGTATGCATAGCTATCGTGCACAAACTGATACACTATGAATCATTCAAGAAGAACTGTCATATCTCTCCTATATCATTTTCAGAACGAGTTCTAATGAAGCGATGAACATCATCTCTCTATATAGTGAAGTTCACTCTAATTCATGACTATGATCAAAGACAACACGGAAGAACGAGGTATATCGTCATGCAACTCAGATTCAGAGAAGTGTCTACCAAATTCTATAAAGTAGAAGTGAACTTACAAATGACTACTGGTCTGTAGACTCCGATCTACTCTACAACACACTACTAAACTTACACAGCAGAGTTAAATCTAAGAAAATCTTCTAGAAAATATAGATATGGAATATCGTCAAATGAACTATGATATACACTAAGAATCTACGAAAAGATTATCGATTGAAGTGAAAGAACATACATAGTCTGACGAGATGATAATCTAATACTCTACATTGCGAGACAAAGAACACATCTCTCTACTCTATCTATGCCACAGAGACACGAGGAGTAATTAGAGAACACTGAGAGCGATACAGCGAAAAATATCTGCGTAGACAATTCTCTAAAGATCTGAAAATTAGAGAGATAGAGAACAAATGTCCAAAGCAACAAAAGCCACTAGGCACTAGAAGAGTCTCTAAAGGAGACTCAAAAGACCATGATAGAGAATACTGAGACAAAGAGATCCAAAAGGGTGTCACGGGCAGTCTCTAACGATAACTAAGGACTTCTACTGCTCAGATGCCCTGCTTCTCCTTGATAAGACGTCTGGTCATAGTGGAGCGAGATCCATCATGAGCGTTCACTATAAGAATCTGCGATCTGGGGAGTGGGGGGGGGGGGCGGGGGGGCGGAGGGGGGGGCGGGCACAGGTTCCTAGCGTGCCACTAGATCGTCATAGAGCTAGATGATCAGCACTTCACTAAGATCAATGATCTTAGTATGATCTATGAGAAGACAGGGCGCACACTCGTAGGCAGTCGCTGAGATATTGTCTCGCGAAGGAGCATGTAAAGTCTGGATAGCGGTTGTATATGCACTGATTCTTTTATCGACACTCTACAGCGCGGGACTGCATAGCTAGTTGTCGCAGTAGACTGGAGTTAGGCAAGTCGAAGGGACAACGCTGCATTGATAGAGACTTTATGAGAGTAAGAGATAATATCTTGTGGGAGAAAAGTATAGTGGGTTAATCGAAATGACCCGGTGAGCAGTGATTTAGCGTTTGTAACAGAACACTGGTGTTTCCTATGATCCCGAAAGTGTTATTAACTCTGATAATTCTAGAAACCAACTTGAAATATGCAGAGATGTACATAGCAACACTTACTCACAAAGTCCTAAAGTTAATGTCTAACAAATTTATGCTCCAAATCATTTAGAATGGGACTCTAAGATGAAAGTGATGTTGACTTCACACTTAATGAAACTGTTAGATCTGCTGTGAACAAGAAAAGTGTTGATAATTCACTAAGAAAGTAGTAGGAAAGAAAGAAACAACCAAAACAAAATCAATCCTAGGGGAAATCAAAGAACTGGAATACTCAGAAGTTCCCAACAGCTAGAAGTGACTTTTGTGAGGATCAAGAAAGCCTGCTATGTATTAGGCGAGTTTTGAACACCTGCTGTATACCCGTAAAACACAAGTACATGTTAAGATCAAAAACAAGTTAAACCTAGTAATGGAACA
>BQNB010076475.1:22500-31149 GCA_026074375.1 Tanacetum coccineum
AAAAAAAATAAAAAAAACAAAAAGAAAAAACAAAACAAAAAAAAAAAAAAAAAAAAAAAAAAAAAAAAAAAAAAAAAAAATAAAAAAACAAAAAAAAAAAAAACAAAAAAAAAAAAAAAAACAAAAGAAAAAATAAAAAAAAAAGAAAAACAAAAAAAATAAAAAAAAAAAAAACACAACAATCAAGATTATTTGAAAAATTTTTGATATATGGGGTATTGACTATTTATGGGACACCAATTACACTAAAATAGCATATGTTTGAAATACAATTCTTAACTAGAACATAAAGTATTGGAGTACACTAGGATTTGGATAATCGGTAACTAAAAAATGGGCCGACAGCTCATGATTGCTTTACCAACCAAGATAGCCCGAGTGAAAAAAAGATGAAGGTAATAAAGAGTGTTGATCACTTTCTTGAAAAAACTAATTCTGCCATGTTCAGAATGGGCCCAAAAAATAGAAACCTCTAATTAGCGACCGAGGTACTCACTTCGGCAACAAAATAATGGAAAGAACCATGAAAGATATGGAGTATAACTAAAACGTTAGCATATCAATCTTCCTCTAAATCATCCCTCTAACATCTTCTCTCCAAAGACACACCCATTCTTATTCTCTCTACATCTGAATCATCCTCAAACTAGTGGTCCAAGTTTGAAAACACGAGACATAGCGCTTAAAGGAAAAAAGATAATTCATGAAAAGACTGTTAAAAGACAATAACCCATTGATCCTCTAGTTTGGGCAAGAAAAACACATGATGACAGCTCTCTGGTAATTAGTTTTGTTCTGCACTGCTTACCAAAACACCTACCGTTCCAAGAACACCCTACAAACCTCATATAAGTGGCGAAAAAAACAAACTTGCCAACTAAAGTACCATTTGAAATTGAACACCGTGCATAAAACTGTTGGCCTTAAAGAATTAAAATAATTCCTCCACATGGTTAACTCAGAGATCTCATCGCTGCTAGTGAAAAATGAATGTTTCATTACTTGAATTAATAGATGAAACTTAACCATCGAAAGTCCCGAGAAAACTCTCGATTATACCAAAGCGAAAAGAACCAATAAGCTCTGCATGATAAGTTAAAATTAAAGAATGTAAAAAAAAGAGAATTCAAACATGGAATAAAAGGTTCTGCTAAGTTGTAGGCTAGATAAGGTTTTAAATGTTAAATTTTTACCTACTAACTTATTAACACTCATTACTTTATCCTAATATGTTTAAATCATTAAATAAATACTTTAACTAATACTACTATCAAAATAAATTCAAACAACCAAAACTCAGATCTCGTGGCTAATTAGGCGTTGATCCAATGAATCGACCATACGAAGAAGATATAATATTATAACAACGCAAAACAAATCCAACTTCAGATAATGTTGACCTACTATAAGAAATGAATTGGAAGACAAACATTTATTCGTTAATGGCCTCGACTCAGTGAAACTGAAGACTATATTAATGAAGAAGAATGATTATAAATGATACCAAAGGGAAGCAGTACACCGTCCCTTCTTTCTTAACGAATGACTATAGAACCATCATCACCAATAGTTGTGTTTGCGCGAGTCAAGCTAGTACACACATTGATAAGTAACAATAAGAGAAATCTCTTAAAATTAAAAAAAAAAAAAAAAAATATATTATAAATTACATCTTAAAAAATCAATGCTCTTAAAAAAAAAAAAAAACAAAAAAAAAAAAAAAAATTAAGCGCTTCTGGAACTTCGCTTCAATACAACTTCTCGGGAGGCGAACGCCGGTGCTGTCACTAAGTGGAGGATCCCTCGCAATTCTTCCAGTTCATACCTTTATTTATATACTAATAAATCAAAAAACAAAGTAACATAAAATATGTGTATTTATTTCTTTTTGGTTGTGGTGATTCTTTGTGTATTTACTTTTCCTTTTTATGCAGGTAAAAATATAGGGAGGGCCGGATAATATGGCTTAAAAGAATTTATTAGGAGAGAAAATTAATTTTAAAAAATTATATTATAAAATTAATAAAAGGGAAAATCGTAAAGGTCCTGCTCAAGGAATTATCAAACTGCCAGACCTCAGGCATCTCGCACTAATAAATAAATATCTCTATGCCCCCAGGAAGTATCCATTTTTCCCCTTCAAACAATATTTTCCTTATTTTCATTTATTTATCTATATTTTAATCTTCTAATTATTAGTTAACAACAATACCTACTATCATACTGAGAAAAAACGAATAGAGAGCTATCACATGTGAGGGCAATAATAAAATGTTCCAAATCTTAAGTGTGGAGGGAGCCTAAATAGGAAGGTGGAAAAAAAAATAAATACTTTATATAAACTTAAAATCATTAAAAGGAAAGAATATTTAATTTAACTCACATCCCAAAGCTACCATTGATTGCTACTGCTAAAAATTTTTTTTTTATTAATATTATAAGATGGCGAAAACAAAACAATCCTAAAGAAAAATAAGTATAAAAGGAAAAGAAAAAATAAAAAAACTATAAAAATTAAAAAAAAATGCACTTCAAGAAAAGTGCAAATAAAAATAAGATCCCAAATCAGAAAACCCAAATACCAACAACCGGATTGACACTATAGCTAGCACAACCCAGTCCACATAAAAAAACAGCAAGAAAGATAGAAAAATGTAAGATTTATAACCTTTAGAATATCCGGGTACCCACCTTTGGTACCCAAGATAATTAATGCCTTTAGCTTGTTTGAGTTAAAAGGAAAGAGCAAATCACTATTAATTGAATAAACAGTCATATTTCCAACTCGTTATGAAAAATGATATATTGTTAATTAGAATGAAGATAGGAGAAGTTTAACGAAATAGAACTGGATGATTCGGATATGTTACCATTTTTTAACCTAGAGAGTTAGTTTCTAACCTAGTCAAAAACTAAGACAGTGGATAACTTGAACCAAAATTTCGCATTTATCCTAGAGCCAAATGGTAATGTTTTTGATAATTAAATTTGAGTGAGCCGGTAATTTAATGGGGTGGTGTTAAGTTCGAAAACTTATGCTTAATCATCATTCTTAACTTCCCCAAAACACTCTGACCCAGACCTTCAGTAGACTAAGCCTTTCAACAGTGTTATGAAATCCCCGCAAGCTTTCTTCTTCTTTTCTTGGCCAGCACTCCCTTTAGTGCTAATTTTTGTTGGAAATACCTAAGTAAAAAAGTTCAATCTTAAAAAAAAATGAAAGTACATATTCGGATAGGCATCCGGTATATAGGAACCTTGCATGTCCGTGGTGCAGGAGTCCAAGCCTTAGTTATTACTCTATGACGATAAAAAAATGGTGAGCATAGATATAAGTAGTTTCAAAAAGGGGAAAATAAAAAAGCCTAGGAAAGTTTCGGCGGATACCATGAAGATTCATTGGCTTTAAAAGATTTAAAATATAGTAGATAAATATATCTGTCCCGCATCAGTGATCAAAGTTTTCGCAAGTTATAGGACTACCAGAAATTTTTCGGATCATGTTTAAGGTTGTCAAAAAGCAGAGTACAAAGCCTAGAATTAGGTAAAATAGAAGCTGAGTCTAGATTATTCTGTGCAAGTTGAGTGTTATCATAAAAAAATAATATAAAAAAGAATCCCTATCTGATGAATTTAAGTTAATTCTTAAATGACAAAATAAAACACATTCCCTATGTGGAGGCATAGTTAGTATGTCAAATGCCTAAAAGTTATCTAAACTTTTACACACTTGTAAAATCCAATTTTTCCCCTCTTCAATTATATTTCTTACCACCTATCGACCCTTTTCCCTCTACTTCCCCTCTATGTACCAACGGATAAGTGATTTTATATATTTTCTCGGCTTTGCATTGCCAACGGTGGAGGGCTAAGAAGACAAAGCGAACGATGACTAAGAGATGTGGAGGGATTTTGATGATCAAACGCCCCAATTTATACATGTTTTTGGTGGTTATACAAGATTGAATGAAGTGAGGGGAATGTAGAAGGTTTTTTTATTTGTATATATATAAAATTGTAAGTCCATTTCCTGTGAAAAAACGTTTCGATATACTTAAAAGCGATGAAAAAAATATGCAAGGTTCGCTGAAGATATCCCTAGACTCCAAGAAAGACACGAAACACAACCAAGAATCGAAGTACATATAATCACTTCGGGAACACAATATACCGACCGATAAAAGAAAAGATAAAGTTCAAACGAGCTCCGTCAAAAAAGGTATAAGGCAGAAAAAATGCGTAGTTGGAGCTAAACCACAGCGAAAACTTTATTATAGAAAAAACTTCTAATATCAGAAGCCAATTGTGCATAACGCAGCTTCTACTCAAGTCAATGGAATAAAGAACTTGAGGTCTAGCCCCACTCTCCGAGGTCAAAAGTTTATAAAAAAAGAAAAAAAAAACGCTATCAAAAAGAAATTAACTCTACAAAGATAAAGTACTACGCCGCAAAATTTTCTTTATGGCGCACGCACTTTCTATTGACATCAAGAAATATTATGAAGACGTGAAATGAAAAAGAGACAAAACTATATAACAACAGGATTAAAAAAAAGAATATATAAAAAAAAATAAAAGAAGAAAAAAAAATGCGATACTAAAAATCTGAGCATGACTCGTATTAATAACCACTAGAAATAGTACAGCCGAAACCGCAAACACAAAATTTCCTATTGTGCGCTGCATAAACTTCTATCACAAATTAAAAATTCCTTCAATAAACTATATTTAATAAAAATATTATTATCTTCCCTTCGCATTTAATATCACGAACATCCTCATAATCACACACAGAAAACACTAAGAAAAGACATAAAAAATATAAACGCACCATTCGGCTTTAAGTTCACAGTGACATTAAATTATAGGAAAAATAAAAACAATTATATCTTTGTGGTGCCGCAGAAAAATACGTTACTACAGATTTCCCCCTACCAACGCTCACGCACACAATCTATAAATAGAGGACGAATTTCATACATTTAAAACCATCTCATACTTACAAAAAACTAAGTATTCATCCTTCAATCATCCTTCCATCCATTCTCCAAGCATAAATACCATATCCCCTATTAAAGTATCCCTTGAAGAGTCAAGATCAAATCACACACCAAGAACGTACGAAGTAGCATCATAAGACTAGTTTAGGAGTAAAAGAATGAATCTGTTATCAAAATGAAAGTTATGTTATGAGACGCTAGTCCTTAACCCAATGATAGGCTAAATCTAAGTCATGACTACTTGATGATGTTCTTGAAAAAGGAAAAGGAGCATAATGAAAATAACAGTGTTAGGTATAAAACAACGTATCTCTTTAATTCTTCCAAGCCTTATGTTGGCCAGTACCAAGAAAAATAAAAGGTAGAAAGAATAAATCCTATTAATCCTATCTATGATCCATCTTAATTCGGTTTTTCTTATCTGACAAAACTTAAAAATAAATGATTTTATAAATATAAATCATAAATCGTTATCGGTATAGGTCGACAAAGACCTCCCAACGATTGGTTAACTCCCCCCCAACCACGTATGATCTAAATTTCGACGGAGTTGGGTTTATAGTTTAACATTTTGAAAAAAAAAAAAAAAAAAAAAAAAAAAAAAATAAAAATAAAAATAAAAAAAAAAAAAAAAAAAAAAAAAAATTAAAAAATCTTTTTTTTTTTTTTTCTGTGATCTTTAAAAAAATCGTCTGTGTCGAGAAATCCACATTTGTAACACTATATAAACAAAATTAAAAAGCATATGAAATATTAGAAACTGATTATTTGAGTGACATATTTTGGTCTAGTTAACTTAAATATAAGTATATAGATTTAATCAAGGTAATTTTGTGAAAAAAAAATTTAGATGAGAAAAGGACACTATCTCTATTTTAGTTAGTATTCTTTTTATAAGTTTAAAGGTTCCATCTTCGAGGTCTAATCGCATAAAATTCCAAAAAAAATGGGAGACTATAATATTTATCCCGAAACAACTATCCGAGTCGCCCTCTTTATATACTGGTAAAAAAAGTATTACAAACTTGTTTAAAGTTCTAATCTCCTCTCCCAATCTCTGCTTCCCTTTTCTTGAATTATGAATATTTTATACTTGGGCTAAAAATAAAAACGATAAATAATTTGGAATAGAAAAAACACTAACTCCAAATCCCTATGACGACCTATAATCTTAACCTAAACATATTAATTAAAATAAAAAAATAAGACAATAAAAAGATTGAAAATTATTGATTCTAAAAAAAAAAAAATATAATAAGGCTCTCTATCAAAGCTTACATTACGGTTGGTTTATAAAAAATTTTTAGACCCGTTTGTTTCCCTATAATAACATTGGGTATTTATTTTCAAAGTAACAAAATTGAACTTCAATAACAACAAGAAAATAAAAAAAAAAAAATAGCAAAAGAAATTATTTAAAAGCTTTTTGTCAAAAATAACAATCACCTGGGTAAGAGCCTAAAGTTAATCGAAAGAAATGCCGAAGTTTTTTGAAATATGTTTAGCGTCCTTGAGAAGGCAAATTACACGCGCGTTGTAACGCGTCTCCTTCTTATCGTTTGCGCGAACCACCGCTGTCTGCGAATTGCGCGGAGGATTTGATATTTCGCGGCCATCAACTAAAAGTACACAAACATCTCCTCACAGACCACACAACCCGTCACCTCAAATTCGAGACCTACAGATGCGCCACATCCGGCCTTGGGGAGCACCAATCCCGTGGAGCTTCATTCATTCTCTTAACCTAATATCTATTGATAAGCGCACAAAAAAGGAATAGTTTCCGCTTTCGATGACTACTATCTGTAATAATACCGAGAGCGTCAGACAAGCATGCCACCATGATTCAATAGAACTCTCCCCGATCACTCACCACGTCCCTAGGCAGCATTCGAAGGACTTCTTTGCAACCAATCTTTCAAGCGGATCACATGTATTTCTCTATAGATACAGACCTTAGGGTCCGGCTCCCATACCCCAACAACCTGAGAGTGCCATGACGCGAGACTCAGAACCACTACTTCCAATAACAGCAACTGCCGTTTTAACACACTCGGTAAAAGAACATTTCGAAAGTCTTTGACAGTAATGCCTCTTAGGGTCTGACAAGCGCACCATCGGTATTTATAGTATCTAATGAAATCGGGTATGTAGACCTTATGTATCTGTACAAAGTTTGTGTATAGTGTTTCATTGTGGCATAATTTTGATTTACTCTAAGTCTCAGGACAGCGCATAACAAAGAGCACTTTTGAGGGTTAATGTTAGAAATGCTCAAAGAAAGGAGAAACTGTTATGCTAAGTTTTTCCAATTGGAATTATGTTTTCTGAGAAGTACATTTTCTTGGACAAAGTGATTTACATGGAGATGGTAATTCCCATGATAGAAACTCACTAGTAAATTGAAGCTGTAAAGATTTAGGCAAGCCCTTGGAAACTCCTACCTCAAGTTCCGTTCAATCTTAGAATTGGCAGGGTATCTACCGTAGAGTGCATTAAGAATCTGTTCTAGATAGCTAAGCCGCTACTGTACTTGACTCAAAATGTAAGACCTTTTGATTGGGCAAATGCGTACAATACAAAAAGGTACATTGTGAATTTGTTGACGTCGTCAATGACTTGAAAACACAGGGTGTTATAATGATGGTCCAAAAGACTTTGTGGTATATTGCGATGCGTCCGGCTTAGGACTAGGTTGTGTGTTGATGCAAAGAGGTAAGGTTATAGCATATGCGTCTAGGTAGTTGAAAATTCATGAGAAGAATTATACCACTCATGATTTGGAACTGGGTGCGGTTGTGTTTGCCCTTAAGATTTGGAGACATTATTTGTATGGGACAAAAAGTGTCATGTATACCACCCTGGTAAGGCGAATGTAGTAGCTGATGCACTGAGTAGGAAAGAGAGAGTGAAAACCTAAGAGAGTTCGAGCTATGAATATGACCCTTCAGTTGAGTATCAAGGATAGGATACTGGCAGCTCAGAAGGAGGCATGTGACGTGTCTGCGGGATTGCAGAAAGGTTTAGATGAAATGATAGAACATAGGAGTGATGGAGCTTTGTACTACCTGGATCGAATATGGGTTCCTTTGAAGGGTGATGTGAGTACCCTGATAATAGATGAGGCCTATAGGTCAAAGTACTCTGTACATCCAGGAGCTGATAAGATGTATTATGACCTTAGAGATAGGTATTGGTGGCCAGGAATAAGGAAGGATATAGCTGTTTACGTTAGTAAGTATTTAAGTTGTTTGAAGGTTAAGGCTGAGCATCAAATGCCATATGGCTTGCTCCAGCAACCTGAGATTCTCAAATGGAAATGGGAAAGGATAGCAATGGATTTTGTGACTACCAAGGACTAGTAGTGGGTATGACATAATTTGGGTCATTGTAGACCGATTAACTAAGTCTGCTTATTTTCTACCGATGCGTAAGGATTATAAGATGGATAGGTTAGCTAGGCTATACTTGAATGAGATTGTTACTAGGCATGGTGTGCCGATCTCGATCATATCTGACCGTGATAGTCGGTTCATGTTGAGGTTTTGGGCAATCAATACAAGAGGCATTAGGAACCCGTTTAGACATGAGTATGACTTACCACCCTCAGTTCGACGGTCAGAGTGAGCGTACTATTAAGACTTTTGAA
>BQNB010076476.1:6160-26098 GCA_026074375.1 Tanacetum coccineum
TTCTACCCACACTTATCCGATCCCCACATACTAGAGCTGCCATGGCTCAGAGGAGAGCTACAGCACCATCCATATATCATTCACTACTTCCAGCAGGGACGCCACCATTGTTACCTATACCACTACCTGCACCAACCACTAGCCGTAGAGCTGACATTCCCGAGGCTGACATGCCACCTCAGAAGAGGCTACTACTTACTGCTCCCACACCTAGGGTTGAGGTTGGGGAGAGCTCTGCTGCTGCTAGACAGCCAGGATCTACTATGGCCCGCAGGATCGATCACAGTTTTGTAGACACTGTGGATACCAGGGTTTGAGATACTAAGAGGATGACTATGGCCGCCGTAGAGGTGGTCAACCTGAGGGTTAGTTACCAGGCAAATGTTCGCAGGAAAGAGAGTTTGAGGTTTTATTCACGACATCAGGAGGCCCAGGAGGACCGGGCTGCTGTGAGAGCTGAGATTGAGATATTAAGGAGAGAGAGGCTTGCTTACGAGCAAGAGCGTCAGGACGCAGATGATCGTGCTATTGAGCATATCATACGTACCCAGGCCCTGGAGGCTGGAGCACGCGTTGACACCTTAGAGGACACTGGTAGTAGTGCCTATGTTTACCTTTCTATCATATTGTAGCTATACTATATAGCCTGCTAAGTTTTTATGGGTTACTCCCAGCTAGCAGACTATATAAATCTTTTGTTTATGTTTAGCTATCATGTATAGCCTACTAAGTATTACGGGGTAACTCCCGGCTAGTAGGGCTCTAGGTTTATTTTCATCTTGTAACCTAGCAGTAGGGAATCATTTTGTACCAAACAGATCATGTATGTTTCCAGATTATATATGGAATGAATATATTATGTCATGTCAATCTCATGTTGGTTTTATATTTCACTTTGTGATGTGATCCCATTTTATTTATTGTTCATATGTCATGTCACGTTATGATTGTATGAAATCTAACAGGTATTATAATTTCTTGTGCTTTGAAGAAGAATGGCAACTATTAATCAAGGGATGAGTGGCTAATGCTATCGAGGCTATTGCTATTTACGAGTAAATAAACCAAACCAAATAGCAAGAAAACAAAGTAGCAGGGAATGCTAGCAACAAAAGGAAGTGGGAAAGTGACCACAATGGAAGCTCTAACCAACAACACAAAGGGCATAAGGTGTTTTGGGCACACGCTGTTGGGCGAAACTACAAGAAATATGTTGGGCCCCTCCCTCTATGTAACAAGTGCAAATGTCACCACAATGGACCGTGCACTGTAAAGTACGAGAATTGGAAGAAAAAGTATGCTAGAACCTTACCACTGTGCACCAAGTGCAATTACCATCATAAGGGTCAGTGTGCACCCAAGTGCAACATATACAAGAAGATTGGCCATCTGGCCCAAAATTGTAGAACACCTGCTGCTGTTGAGTATCAACGAACTCTTACCTGTTATGAGTGTGGAGGTCTAGGACACTATAAGAGGGATTGTCCGGAGCTAAAGAATGAAAACCATGGAAACCAAGCTGGAAGTATGGAAGCACGTGGAGTGGTGCATGCCTTTGGAGGAAGAGAAACCAAACAAGACCTTAACAACATTAAGGATGAGATCGAAGCTTAAAAGAGAAAGTTGTCTCGTTTTGCCTAGTAAACCTTAAGTTGGAACTATCTTAAACTTTATCTCCTTAGGAGTTCTCGTTGTGTTTCTCTTAAATTTCCGTTGTACGAATGACTTTAAATTATCTATCAAATTATCGTATTATGAAAATTTCGTCAATATTAACTTAGATTCCTTATTTACTCTTGCAAACTACTCTCACGAATATCATGAAATCATAACACTATTTTGACGAAAATGAGCAATGCATCGTTAATCCTCAATTATACATGGCCTGATCAACTATGTATAATTCAGGAAAGTACCATGCCATGCTGAGAGTAGTCACTCTAAAAACTTCTTGTCAAGAAAACAATTTCCTACTTATATCATGTTCTGTGTGCGTATTCATAAAACGTATTTACTCCAAGAAATCGAATTAGTAACCATAGCAACTAAGCAGACCTTCACTCCATCTTACTATAAAGTCGACATCATCTTATGACAAATCCTAAGCCGAAAGGCTGAGACACATCACTGGTCGCCCTAGGACAATTCGCTATCAAATTTGCTCGCCATTAGAGAATTTACTAAATCACCCTTTCAACATCGACTTAATGCCATAGAATTTGGCAGATTCAACGTCATAATTAGTATGGATTGGTTGGCGAGATACCAGGCCATCATTTTTGTGACGAAAAGATCGTTCGTGTTCCATTCGGAAATGAAACGTTGATTATTCGTAGTAACGGAAGCAACCGCGCAAACTAGTCCCGACTGAACATCATCTTGTGCACTAAAGCACAGAAGCACATGCTAAAAGGATGTCAGGCCTTTTTGGCACATGTTACTACAAAGGAGACTGAAGACAAGTTGAATGAAAAACAACTTGAGGATGTACTGATAGTTCAAGATTTTCCTGAAGTATTCCCAGAGGACTTGCTGGGTCTTCCTCCGACTCGACAAGTGGAATTTCAAATCGATTTGATACTTGGTACTGCACCTATAGCTCGGGCGCCTTATCGATTGGCACCTTCTGAAATGAAAGAATTTTTGGAGCAACTGAAAGAACTATCTGACAAAGGCTTTATAAGACCTAGTTCCTCACCCTGGGGAGCTCCGGTCTTCTTTGTCAAGAAGAAGGATGGATCATTTCGAATGTGCATCGACTATCGGGAATTGAATAAACTAACGGTGAAGAACTGTTATCCGTTCCCAAGAATTGATGATTTATTTGATCAGCTTCAAGGGTCGAGTGTCTACTCGAAGATCGACCTAAGGTCGGGTTATCAATAACTGAGGATTCGAGAAGAAGACATTCCGAAGACAGCTTTTAGAACTCGTTACGGCCATTATGAATTTAAAGTTATGCCATTTGGTTTGACAAACGCACCTGCCGTATTCATGGACCTTATGAATCGGGTGTGCAAAACATATTTGGATAAATTCGTAATTGTCTTTATTGATGATATTCTGATATACTCGAAGAACAAGCAAGAACACGAAGAGCACCTTAAGTTAATCTTAGAGTTGCTTAAGAAAGAGGAGTTGTATGCCAAATTTTCCAAGTGTGAATTTTGGATTCCTAAAGTACAGTTCCTCGGTCACGTGATTGACAGCCAGGGTATTCACGTGGACCCTGCCAAGATCGAATCCATTAAAGATTGGGCATCTCCTAAGTCACCAACGGAGATTCGTCAATTTTTAGGTCTTGCTGGGTATTATCGAAGATTCATCGAAGGATTTTCGAAGATTGCCAAACCAATGACCAAGCTCACTCAGAAGAAGGTCAAGTTTGAGTGGGGTGACAAACAAGAAACAGCGTTCCAACTGTTGAAGCAGAAGTTGTGTAGTGCACCAATTCTGGCTTTACCTGAAGGAAGCGAAGATTTTATCGTATACTGCGATGCTTCGATCAAAGGTTTGGGCGCTGTGTTGATGCAAAGAGAGAAGGTGATTGCTTATGCATCACGCCAACTGAAAATTCATGAGAAGAACTATACGACTCATGATTTGGAACTTGGAGCGGTAGTGTTTTCTCTGAAACTCTAGAGACACTATTTGTATAGAACCAAGTGTACGGTTGGTATGTGCTTAATTACACATACCTTTTACCTTTAAAAACGAGCTAAAATAACCAAAAACGGACTTAAAATGCCGCTTAGTGATTACGATTGCGAGATTCGTTATCACCCAGGGAAAGCAATGTTGTGGTGATGCCTTGAGTAGGCAGGAACGAGGGAGCACTACTAAGGTTCGAGCCTTAGTCATGACTATAGGTTTGAATCTTCCCAAACAAATTTTGGATGCTCAAACTAAAGCACGGAAACCAGAGAACATCAAGAATGAAGATGTTGGAGGCATGTTGGTTGAAAATTCTAAAGATCGAAGGTGAAGAAGTTATGACTGGAAAGTTGGAACCCTATGCGGAGATGGAACTCCTATGCTTTTAAATGGAGGAGTTTGTTACCTATGTTATGCGATTTGGGAACTGTGATCATGCACTGTCCCACAAGTCTAAATTTCTATACAGCCAGGCTCTAATTAAGTGTACCAAGGAACATGAAAAAAGATTTATTGGTGGCCTATATGAGGCAAACATCACACCTTATGTTAGCAAATGTTTAACTTGTGCCAAGGTCAAGGCATAACATCAAAGGCCATCAGGATTGTTGGTACAACCCGATATACCTTAATGGAAGTGGGAAAACATCACTATGGATTTTGTCACGAAGCTTCCTAAGTCATCACAAGGATACGACACCATTTGGGTGATTGTTGACTGACTCACTAAGTCCGCAATCTTTGTACCGATGAGAGAGACTGATCCGATGGATAAATCTGCAAGAATGTACCTAAAGGAGGTGGTCACGAGGCATGGAATACCTCTCTCGATTATTTGTGATCGTGGCCTTAGGTTCACATCAAATTTCTAGAGGTCACTTCAGAATGCTTTAGGTACTAGTCTGGATATGAGTACTGCGTACCATCCACAAACAGACGGGAAAAAGCGCCGAGAGGACCTATTTAAAAACTCCTTGAGGATACTGTTGCTGTGCTGTTGCAATCGACTTTGGAAAGGGTTGGATTAACCATTTCCTTAGTCGAGTTCTCATTATAAACATAGCTATCAACACTAGCATCAAGGGGCTTGCCCATTTGAAGATGTTTATGTTCGAAAGTGTCGTTACCGTTTGTTGGGCCGAGGTTGGAGAAGTTCAACTCAACTGGTCTAGAAATAGTGCAAGAAACAACTTGAGAGATAGTTAAATCAAAAGCAGAGAAAGCAAGATGCTCGCGATCGACAAAAGAGTTACGGGGATCTAAAGCGTAAACGATGGAATTTTTCAGTTGGGATAAAGTTATGCATAAAGGTTTTCTTGGAAAAGGGGTCGTCATTTTAGGAAACGGGGGACTGTTGAAACCCTAGTAGTTGGACCATTCAAGGTGTTGGAAAAGGTTGGATCAGTTGCATACTCAGCTAAGCTTCTAGAAGAGCTGAGAAGGTATTACAATACGTTGGAAGTATCCAAACTTGAAAAAGTGCTATGGGTTGAAAAACATTAGCCGTTTCCGTTGGAACGGACTTCACTTTGATGACAAGCTTCAATTTGTCGAGGAGCCAGTAGAAATCATAGACCGTGAAGTTAAACGGTTGAAGCGAAGCCGCATTCTAATAATCAAGGTTCGATGGAACTCCAGGAGAGGTCCTGAGTTCACATAGGAACGCGAAGATCAATTCAAAAAGAAATATCCACACCTCTTCACAAAGACCGCACCATCGTTAAGTGCCGCGTATTAAGCCTTGAAGACAAGGCTCACTTAACGGGGGGAGACTATAACACCATGTTTTTAGGGCTTTACGAAGGCAATTAAATTCACTATGTATTTTTTGGAATTGTACGCGTTTGCTTTTAAATTGTAATAGTTAGTTAAATCGCGTATCTAAAAATTGATCATTCAATGTAAACGGGCATCAAACAATTAAATGTTTACATCAAGCAAGTGTTAAGTAATTATTTTGAAGATAATTATTAACTTTGTTCATTTTATTTTATTGGTTACGTAAATTGTTTACGTTTCGCGATAAAATTACGTTTAGGCATACCCGGAACCACCATAATTAATCTACGCTTCAACAAATACCTATTATTATACTCCATACCCAAAGTTTACTAAAACTTTACCCATGATAATATTGTTAGTCATATTGTTCATGAAAATAAACTAACTTAGGCCTATACATTACAAGTTATACTTCTACACATTTTATAAATAACTTTAAACTTCAAGTAACATTACATATAAGTAATATAGCAAGAAAATCACATATGTACTCCCTCCCCTTCATAATCTACGGCAACAGACAACATTTAGAGGACATAGAAGCACACAAAACTTTCCACACTTGGTCTCTGTACATACTTAATCCATTAAACCTTTAACACCTATGACTAACTTATTTTTGACCAAAGACCTTCCATGTTTTGCTCATCATGTCTCAAAACTTCCTATACACCTTTTTTACTAGTCATGTGATTATAACTACTCTAGTATTACATATTAAACTGATACATACACATTCCTTTTATTAAAAGTGTGATAAACAAAAAATGTCTCCCTTTTTCCTCTTCGAAGGCCCAACTCAGGCTTAAACCCCCAACATAATACAATCATATAAATTTTTCTACAACATATTAAAGCATTCACACATCATTCCTATGATAACCTAAGGTGTTTTGAATGATTGGTTAAAGGTTTACAAGTATTTAAGCAAGTATTGCAAGATTAGGGTTTTCTTGGAAAACTAGGGTTTTCAAGTTGTGTAAGCTAAGATTTTTCATCTAAACAAGGGTTTAGATCACATTTTCATCATCATACATCACTCTAAGGTTATCTAAAAGCCCTCATCTTTTCATAATTATGATTTTATGTGTATATTAGTTTTATATAGCAAAAATCACCATTAGGATACTTATAATCATGGAACATGAGCTTATACTTGTGTACACTTTTTAATATGTTATGTTATTGTTAATATCATGTTATATTGGAAATATCAAGGGGTTTGTAATTTTGGTTTATGTATAAAAAGTTATATATATAAATACAGATTATTATAAAAAGTTTCTTTATACCATATCTTGAGCAAATGATGTAGTGTGAACTGGTGATCTTGTTATCTTGGAACAAATTATGGGATAATTCATGGACTTGGACCCTAGTTGTGTGATGTCATTGAATTGAGAGTTGTAATGGACTTTGTTGTAAAAGATGATTAAACTAAAAGAACAAAAAACTAGGTTTAAAACATGTTTTTATGAACAAAACATCCAAACTTTCTGTTTTAAAATTCGACACTATTACCTGTTTCATTTTATCTTTTTTTAAAATAGTACGTCTCATGCGATTCCAAAATGGTAGAAATCGACAAACAGCATTAATAACGAAAAAGATACGTAGTTTACGAGTTTCACGTTAATTAAACGCGTTATAAAAGAGATTTTATAAAAACAAGTTATAAAATACTTCTAATATATAAAGTTTATTATTTTTCACATATATCACTTAATTTTAGTATTCCAAAACAATTAGGATCATAATTTTTGGATCAATAACGAAGGAGTTATGAATTACGCGAGATTATATACTTAAATGTATAAAAATACTTTTATAAAACTATTTTTATAAAAGTTACTGTTCACATCAGTAAATAACATTTTGAAAACACCATTAATATGATAAAACTTTTAATAACAAAGACGTGCTCGAAAGAATCGCCTAACGGAGCTACTAACGAATAAAATACGACATTTACAGGTTTTACGATATATAAATCTATAAAAAAAATTATTTTAACTGTTTATGAACAGTAAAAGTACTGTTCACCAGTAGGTCAAAAATATGAAAATGTAATATTTTGATAACTCGTCTTAATACGAAAGCGTGGACGTAAGAAACGTAAGAAACAGGCTTAAAACGAAGAAATTGAGTCGTTTTTACTATCAAACTATTTATAAACGTTTTAACTTTATTAATATGATTTCACTAAGACGATTAGATAGTGATTGAGCTATATTTAGAATTGTAGATGATATAGTTTACTCAAAGTGATAGTATTATCGACCTTTATTGGATTGGTTGCATTCGATCATACCGTGACGCATTTTATGTGATATATTTGATTATATTTTCACTCAAGGTGAGTCATGCCCAGTTTTACATGATTTTTGTTTACAAGTTTTTGGGGTGAGAAACATTCATTGTTTATAATTAGACACAGTGGATACTTTTACTTTTATGATACGTGTTGCCTTAAGTAGCGATAACCCTAGTTGAGCCCTTATCTTGAATCGGTAATTTACTGGATGTGTGCGTGATGTTATGAATAGATCTATTGGGATTGACATCCCCGTTCAGGTGATTAGCTATCACTGGGCAAACGAACGTATACCATGTCGAACATAGGATGTTGCGGGTTAGAACATCATCACGGGCAATGTAGGCCATTTATATGGTATTCATTTATGTCAAGCTTCAGTGTCATGAGCTTAGGGCAACGTAATTACATTTATATGATGTCTGCATCTGTTGCATTATCATACACTTGGGAAATCTTATGGTACTACATTATACGCTTTATCAAACCTATGAATTCACCAATATTATTGTTGACGTTTTAAAGCAATGTTTTTCAGGAGGTCAATAAGCACGAGGTGCAAGGGATACATTGGTGGTTTTGATTTGGATATCATGCATTAAAGATTTTGTCGCATTACATTTTGTATATTTGTTATGGGCTTGAAATTTTTGTATTTGAGCAAGTGAACAAGTGTTGCTTCGGGCTTATGTAAACAAAATACTTTGTTAAATCCAATGTATAGGTTTTAAATGGACTTTTGTCGTTCTTTATATATCTTGTGCTATTGATTCATTGAAGTAAACGCCCGGAACCTTATTCCGCTGTGGACCAATTTGGGGGGTGTTACAGAATTGGTATCAGAGCTAGTTATAGCGTCCCAGGTCAAATGTTTTGCTGGACTATAACCATTTTCAAACATTGCATTCATACAAAGGGATTTTCACGGGACATACATACACTACTAGTTGCATTAGTGGTAAAGATAGATTGCATTCATGCTTGTTATACTTGTTATACTTATAAAAATGCTCTATTACTATAAGAGTCTTATATTAAATATAATAAAAGTATTTTGGATTTGCGATCAAGTCATGTCAGATTCAATTGAATCCACGGTTTACATACAAAGGTGTCCAGTCCATTCGAGGGCTTATCAGACATTGGTCACTAGGGAGTTGTTGGGACCTGAGCCGAGGACTGCCCTGGATGCTTAGATGACCCCTTTACTGGTGCAGGTCGCTTACAGGCCCGCCATAATCACCAGACTAAATACATTTGCCCCGAGGAGCCATTAGTCTCAACCCTTACCAGACGTTGTCCTAGAGCCGTATATCCCGAGTTATATGCAGCATGCAGGGTCGAAGTGTGTCTGGCTGCAGGAGCAGCCACTGCTATGTGCCTCAACCATTGCTCTAGGCACCTGATTATATTCCGGGGTCCGATCCTGGGATGGGATCTGGAGGAGGAGGATGAGAGGACCCTGAAGGAGGATCCTGCGATTATCCTGCTGACGAGATGTTGATGGCGATGATGAGGATGAGCATATGATGTTGAGAGGATGAGGAGGTTGATATTAAGCCTGTGAATGACGGAGGAGGAGGAGCACCCAGCCCCTGCTCGACTCTTTAACAGCTGTTGCTTTACCAGGCTATATCGGCTCGATTGATGAGGTGACGATGCCGTTTGAGACTGGACGACTGCGGCCACACACCACCACACACTGCAATACGCATCCAGCTTAGGATTTCTTATTCTAGCTCCTCGTACCTTCTACACAGTTTGGGTGGATGCAGAGGTTGCCAGACTTCTCGCTATATCTACTCTACCTTCATCACCACTTTCCCTATGGTCATCACCATTTCCCTAGATACCTTCTCTACCACTACCCCGATACTATCACCACTACCAGTATCACACCACTTACTACGATTCCCTTCAACCTTACTACGGTATCATCACCTGAGATAGTGTTTCTTCTATCACCACCTGATATTTTTTTTTTCCTATTCGTCCGTGGGGCGTATTCAGCTCTGCGATGATCCAGTGAGAGCACGGTCGTATATCACTTCCCATTCACTTCCTTTACACCACCCATCATTACTCTCCACACCACACCAGATGCACCATCCTTAGGTACACCAACCTTGTTATTCTACCCTCTACTGACGTTAAAGAGGATAGACCCGAGGTATACTTATTAACCATCCTCAAAAAGAGGTTTGGTATGATCTTGGTCATAGATCCGAGATAGGTGGACAGAGTCATTGCTGCTGCTGTAAACTGGTGGAGGTCTTGGGTAGACTGGGTTTTGTTGGCACTTTGGTAGGGAGATCAGGCATATGATCTAGAGAGAGAGTGATATGGGATCACTGAATCTTGGGATAAGATAGTTGAGGCCATGCAAAAGACACCAGTAGTTACCGATGTGGCAGAGTTTAGCCAGAGGATGACAAAGTTTGAGACTAAGGTTAGGCAGGACACTGACGAGATATATATGAGGTTGGATGATGAGCAGTCTGGGCGACAGCTGATGGCTGGTCAGCTCAACATGCTTTATAGGGATAGGCGTGCACATGCTCGTACTGCTAGGCTCATAGAGACTGAGGCAAGGATGTCTTATGAAAGACAAAGCCAAATCGAAGCCGAAAAGTCAATCAAGTCAAAAAGTCAACAGAAAAGTCAACTGGTCAAAGTCAAAGTCAACCCAAGTCAACCCCGAGGCCAAAAGTCAAAGAAATATAAGTTTAGGGACTGAAATTGTAAATCCCTAAACTTATATTTAAAGAAGAAAAGAGGAGAAAAGAAGAGAAGGGCCAAACTGCCATTAAAGCAAAGTTATACCCCAAGGGGCAGTTCTGCCAACCCTCCTAACTTGTACACCAAGGACAAGTACTGCAAAGAGTTTTATAACTCTTGGGGACTTGTTTTGCCAAGTCCCCAAAGTTATTTAACCACAAGGACGTACGATGCAATGAAACAAATCACTTTGAGGGGCCAACTTTGACATTCCCACAAACCTTTGTCTGTTATAAACATAACTCCTTTTCCCGCTTCTTTTTCCCCCCAAAAACAACTCACGGGATTACAAGCCCATTTTTACCCTGCGTTTCTTCTCCACCACCATGGGTACTCACCTTCCCCCTCCTCCACTAACTTTCCCAGCTGTGAGATTGCCAAGTTGGCAATCCCACATCTCCCAAAGCTTATTTCGACGACCAAGATTGATTATTGATGAAATTGAAGGGTCAAGATTGGTTTTTGGTTTTGCTCTCACAACAAACACAGAAGCAGCCTATAAAAGAAACAGAAGACAGAAGTTTTAGGGAGTAGTTTTTATTTTCAGTTTGTATTTTTCTTATTTTTCAAGCATTTTCTTTAAGTTTTTAAAATTCAGCTTTAATACTTGTACCTTGGTTATTTCATTTTAAGTTTTAAGTTAATTTTATGTAATTTTACAAGTTTTTAGTCAAGTGTAGTAGCTTTTAAAACAGGTTTAAAAAGTTCCTTTGTACCTGTTCTTGTTCAATGAAAAATTTAGTGAAGTTTTTATTTACATTGTGTTGCTAAACCTTTTTATTTTACTCTTTTTTTATCTTACAATCTGTTTCAAAAAATTTCTAAACAAAAGTGAGGGAAATTCTAAAAAGGAGGAAGGGGTACTGTTGGATTCAAAAAGCATGAATGAATGAGTTAACATGGAAGGCTCATTGGTTTTCAGCTTAGTTTAGCTTAATGATAAGCTGGGTAGAATTTAGAGCTTAAATAGGTCTCAAAAAACCTTTTTGAGCAAAGGATTTATGGTATTTTTCTTTCACTTTTTGCTTATTTACTGTAGCAATAAGCTTATTCAGCTTATTTTTAGCTTATTGCTGTTATTATACTTATTAATGTGTATTTATGCTTGTCTATGCCTTTCATTTCATTTATATGCAATTTTAGTTAAAACTGCCAAGTAAAGCTCATTTCTGACCCTAGCTTATTTTCATTTTCAAAGTGCTTATTTGCTTGTCTTTTTGTCTTTTTACTGTCTTAAATAGCTTAAGTAGGGTTGATGTTTTAAAAAATTTAGTTTAAGTCAATTTTTCATAAGATTTTTTAAGACCATTGCAAAAATTAAGGGTGTGTTTGGGATACCATTTAAAAACGGTCAAAAAGGGTTTAAGTATGGGTTAAAGTCATTTAGTGAGTTTAAGCTTAAGTTTTAAGTTGGTTTTAAGCTGTTTGGAAAAGTTTTTAAGGTTGAAAATTGTTTTTCAAAGTTTTTACAAACAACTTTTGAAACTGTGAGATTTTTAGAATACCACAAGTGCTTATTTGGTTAAGCACTTGTGAGTGTGAGTTTAAGTGTCAAAAAGGTGTGTTTTGTGGTGTTAAAAAAAGGCTGTAACAAGTCCATTTTTTTAGACTTTTGGATTAGTCAAAACCACAAAGTCTTTTTAAGTAACAGTTTTTAAAAATCCAAAGGCTCTTTTTCACTTCACAAATTCAGCAACATAAAATGATTAGAAAGTCAAAATTGGTGCACAAGTCCATTTATTGGAGTACTTAAGCTGTTCAAGCTTATTTTCTTATTTAGAGCTTATTTGACAGCTTTTTAAAAGCTGTCAAATAAGCCCTTGAGTTTAGCTTAAATCTCCCCTGGTGCAAAGGGGAGACTTTAAGCTCTCATTGCTTAGCTTTTGAGTCCACTTAAGCCCAATCTCTTGGCTTATTTTAAGAGCTTATAACCCCTTGTATAAGCCCTCTAAGTTTCAGCCTTTAAAAAGCTTGTTTGATGGCTTATTTTTAAGCCCAAACTTGGCTTTTGACTGTTTTTGCATAACTTAGGTTTAGGGATTGCTTATTTTTACTTTTAGCATTTTCAGCTTATTTCATAAGCCCACTTGTGTTCTAAAATAGCTTATTTAGATAGATTAGCTAAGTTGTTTAGCTTTTGCCTTTTTCTTAGCTTATTTAGAGTCCACAGCTTATGCATTTTAGCCATTAAGCTTTGTTTTAGTTTCTGTCATCATAAGCTCTCAACAGCTTATTTAGCCTTAAGCTCTTAGCCTTTTAAGCTTATCTAGGTTAGTTTAGACTCCCTTTAACTTATTTTAGTCCAAGTCCTAGCTTAAACGACCACATGTCCAAAATGTGTTAAGCCATTTAGCTTTAAGCCATTTTTTTGCATTCTGTCAACTTTAAGCTTATTTTTAAGCTTATTGACAGCTTTTCGTAAAAAGTTGTAGTTGACAAAGTTGTTAAGCCCCACGAGCTTAACAACTTTGCTTCTTTGAGTTTTCGAAAAAAAAAAGGGGAAAGACAAGAGGTCCGGGTGAGCAAGACTCGAACCCGAGACCTCTCGATACGATCCCCTTTATAACACACTACATACCGCTGCGCCCTTGGGTCTTTTTCGTTAAAGACTCAAGGGCTTGCATATTTAAGGGTGTTTTGGCTTTTAAGCTTATAAGCTGCCAACAGCTTATTACGAGCTTATTTTTAAGCCAATTTTGCTTTTCTTATTTTTCGTAGGTTATTCATAGTGTAAAGTATTTTTAGTAAATTTTTCAGAATTTTTCGAAGTAGTTTAATATTTTTTATAATTTAATTTCGTTAAAAGTTTAATTAATTCATAAAAAATACAAAAATTATCAAAAAAATATTTTGCTTTTTTAGAAAATTTTCTTTTGTCATATAGTTTGTAGGAAAAATACAAAAATTTTCGTAGGGTCATTTTTACAACTTTTCCTTTTTTAAAGAACGGTCCGGGTGCGGTTTTTTGTCTTGACTCGTTTTTGGGTCAAACGAACTCCGTTTTCGGTCTAGTCTTTTTCATTCTTCGTTATTTGTCCCGTAGAGTAGTTTAGAAGTGAAAATTTCTTCGTAGGGTTATTTTTAAAGATTTTAGGTTTTTCTTAAACGTTTTTGTTTGTTATTGTTTAATTTGACTTTTCCACTCTTTCAATTCAATTCTCTCCTTCAAACTCAAATCTTCGATTGTATCGATTCTCCAGTCCAGCCTCGTTGGGGATAAACGACCCGGGAACACTCTATACTACTTCTCGGTTTTATTGATTCTGCTTTTAGACTATTCTTACTATATATATTTTATATTTTATTATATTATATATATATTAAGGTGTAGTTTGGACGAATCAACGGTGTTCACAGATCACAAGAGTCTACAACACATTCTTAATCAAAAGGAGCTGAATATGATGTAACATCGTTGGTTAGAATTGCTTAGTGATTACGATTGCGAGATTCGTTATCACCCAGGAAAAGCAAATGTTGTCGTTGATGCCTTGAGCAGGAAGGAACGAGAGCCACCATTAAGGGTTCGAGCCTTAGTCATGACTATAGGTTTGAATCTCCCCAAACAAAATTTGGATGTTCAGACTAAAGCACGAAAACCAGAGAACATCAAGAACGAAGATGTTGGAGGTATGTTGGTTGAAAATTCTAAAGATCCGGAGAAATTTAGAACGAAAAAGTTGGAACCCCGTATGGATGGAACTCTATGCTTCAATGGCAGGAGTTGGTTACCATGTTATGGCGATTTGAGGACTGTGATCATGCACGATTCCCGCAAGTCAAAATACTCTATTCATTCGGGTTCTGAGAAGATGTACCAAGACATGAAAAAGCTATATTGGTGGCCCAATATGAAGGCAAACATCGCCACCTACGTTAGCAAATGTTTGACTTGTGCCAAGGTCAAAGCCGAACATCAAAGGCCATCGGGATTGTTGGTACAACCTGATATACCTCAATAGAAGTGGGACAATATCACTATAAATTTGTCATGAAGCTTCCTAAGTCGTCACAATGCTACGACACCATTTGGGTGATTGTTGACCGACTCACTAAGTCCACAATCTTTGTACCGATGAGAGAGACTGATCTGATGGATAAACTTGCAAGAATGTACCTAAAGGAGGTGGTCACGAGGCATGGAATACCTCTCTCGATTATTTGTGATCGTGACCCTAGGTTCGCATCAAATTTCTAGAGGTCACTTCAGAATGCTTTGGGTACTAGTCTGGATATGAGTACTGCGTACCATCCACAAACAGACGGGAAAAGCAAGAGGACTATTCAAACTCTCGAGGATATGTTGCGTGCTTGTGCAATCGACTTTGGAAAGGGTTGGGTTAACCATTTGCAATTAGTCGAGTTCTCATATAACAATAGCTATCACGCTAGCATCAAGGCTGCACCATTTGAAGCACTTGATGGTCAAAAGTGTTGTTCACCCGTTTGTTGGGCCGAGGTTGGAGAAGTTCAACTCACTGGTCCAGAAATAGTACAAGAAACAACTGAGAAGATCATTCAAATCAAGCAGAGAATGCAAGCTGCTCGCGATCGACAAAAGAGTTACGCGGATTTAAAGCGTAAGCCAATGGAGTTTCAAGTTGGGGATAAAGTTATGCTTAAAGTTTCGCCTTGGAAAGGGGTCGTACGTTTTGGCAAACGGGGGAAGTTGAATGTTAGGATCATTAAAAGTGTCGATTATGTGGTTTTGTATTATTTAAGTAATTAGTGTTTCTTTTAATAATGTCAAAGTAGTTTGTAATAAGGTATATTATGCTAAAAGAATGAAATAGCATAATTACCAAAGTCTAGGGACTAGATGTGACAAGTTAGGAAAATAAGGAAGGGAAGCCTCCTTCCATTAACTATAAATACCCCTCTAATCTTCATTAGAGGGTGATGCACTTGTAACAAACTCTTTCAAGTTTCCCTCCCTTTTATTTCATTTGAATTTCAAATACTTGTCCTTCTCTACTATTCTCTCTATGCATACATGTTCGATATAATTGATTCAAGATTAATGTGACCTATCACATGTGATTGCATTAAACTTAAATATCATATATTATTTAACACTAATATCATATATGATTTTATCATATGTGATTTATCAGTAATATCATATATGATTTTAAATATCATATATGATATAACACTAATATCATATATGATTTTTCATGCAAGTTTCAACAACGAAAAAACAAAAAAACGTGAAAAACGTGAAAACGTGAAAAAACGAGAAAAAAATTTCGTCAAAAGTATATCAAAGTGGATATCGATAGATAGATAATTTAATGCTCGTCGTGATGGTATACTTTTTTTCGCTTAACGATTAACGGTTTGGGAGGTATTAATTTTTGAAAAAAAAAGAATGAAAATGGTTTTTGTGTTTAATCTTAGCCATTGGATTAAGATGGAGATGGAGGGTGGAGATTAGTCCCTTGGTATCCACAATAAGTTTGGTATCGAAATGAACTTAAATCTTAACTTAAAGGCAGAAACTTCTGGGACATTCCTGAAGAAGTCAGCTCATCATGGAGCAGGAAAAAGTTGCTTCGATGTAGATGGATGATCAAAATCACCGTGTGCATAAAATTGGTAATGGTCTTAATACTTCCCTTTGGTTTGATAATTGGCATGCTATATGTCCTCTTAGTGATTTTATATCTAAAAGGAAAAAAAATATTCCAGTCTCTCTTAAGATTGTAAGGTTGCTAATGTGGTTGATAATGGGGAGTGGAAATGGCCTAGTGAGCTTGTTGAGGAGTTTGACGGTCTCATTGTTATGCCCTCATGTTCTTATTGATGATAAAGAGGACAATATTATGTGGAGATCAAAGTGCAGTAGGCATATTGATTTTTCTGTCTCAAAAGTTTGGGATGATATCAGAGATAGTAGTCATTTGGTTTCATGGGCAAACCTGGTTTGGTTATGGTATGGCAGGCCATACATGGAAGACTTAAAACTCGGGATAAAATGGGTGTTCGGGAGAGGAATGATGATATGAGACGTGTGTTCTGCAAAAATGTCACAGATAGCCACAATTACTTATTCTTTGAATGTGATTTCCCTAGGCTGATTTGAGATAAAATGAAATGTATGGTGAGGTTGGATCATGCTCCTAACAGTTTGACTGACATTAAGGATTTCATGTTAAGTAAACCTATTAATAAACTTATTTGGAGTATCCTTCAAAGATTGGTTATAGGTGCTTCTATTTACTTTGTATGGCAAGAGAGAAATCTTAGAATTTTTCAAGGTAAAGCGAGATCGTTGGACGTTTTATGTAATCAGATTAAGGATGTTGTCAGATTAAGAGTTATAAGTCTAAGGCTGTGTTTGTTTTTCGTAAAAAACCTCTTACTGCCTCTGACTCTGTCTGCGTCAGACGCGGTCAGACAAAAAAGGTGTTTATTTTTTTTGTGTCAATCAGACGCGGGAAGACATTATATGTCTGACTGGGTAAGACTTGGGTTTTACATCTGACGGCCTCTTAGCAAATCATCTCACACCCTTCAAACCCTCTTTCACCACTTGATAGTCCATACCTACAAGACCCTCCCTCCGTCATCGTTCACGTCTACCGGTGACGTCGCGAAAGCTCTTGGTTGGATTATTACTAGAAAGGGTATATGTATATCATGGACTAGGGGTGTAAACGAGCCGATTCGAGCCGAGTACTGCCAAGCTCGACTTGAATACTAAAACTCGAGCTAGAAACTCGGCTCGAGCTCGGCCGAGCTTTATATTTCGAGCTCGAGCTCGACTCGTTTAGATCGAGTCGATTTCGAGTAGTTTACGAGTCGATCTCGAGTAACTCGCGAGTTGTCTCGTCTCGTTTACACCCCTATCATGAACTTTGTAAACAAGAAAAGATTGTGGTTTTTGTGAAGAGATAAATCAAGACATAATCTAGGACTTGATAGGAGAAAAAAAGCTGCAGTTTCTTTGAGAAAAAAGAATGTAGGGGTGTGTTGTTATGATTGAATATGAGACAAATTAGGGTTGATATTATATTCATATTATTTAGGTTAAATTAATTAGGTTGGGCCATATTTTTAAGTTTTACAAGACATAATTGAGCCCAATGTTGGTGGTTGTATAAATTAGTGAGTATAATTTAAAAAATCTTTAGGGGTGAGCAGAAAAACCGAATAAACCAAAAATCAAAACCGAACCGAATTTGTCAAAACCAAACCGAACTACCAATTCAGTTTTCGGGTTTGATATAGGTTTGGCAATCATAAACCGAAAACCGAATTTATATAAATATATATATTTTATATATATTCATGTATAAAAAAAATACCATTTGAATTTTATCCTAATATAAAAAAACATTTTTTATGCTTGAAATATTTTTTTTTTGGCTAACTATCTATGTAATTTTTTTTTTAATTTCGGTTTTCGGTTTTTAGGTTGACCCAAATAAAATTTAACCAAATTAATCGAACCGAATTAACCAAACAACCCGATAACCGAACCTATCAACACCCGTAATCTTGATGTTGGTTAATGCAAATAGTTTAAAAAAGACTACTTAGACAATTATTAAAAAACAAACGGAACATTTTTTCATGCAAATTCAGACTTCATAACCACCTCTTACCACTAAGATGTGGTAGTGACCAAAAACATCTTAATGAAACAAACACACACTAAGTCTTAATGACACGGCTGAAGTATTTGATGATGCTGCTTTGTGGGAGTTTCATGTGAACAGAATTATGGGTAGAAAGAAAATTCATTTTAATTTATAACGTGGGTCATTTGGTGCTTGTTGTTAGTGGCAGAGATGTAGCAGGTCTTATGCTTTGGATATCTGATATGGTTTATGTTTGGTATTGTTGGTTTTTTTGGACCATGGGGAGTTATAAGGATTGGGATTATTGGAGAATGGATAATTAGAGTTGTTTATGAGTGGGTAATTGTTGCATTGCTTGCTGTGTGATGATAAGATTAATATTGTTAGCTTAATGTATAGTTTTGATGGGGAAATTGGTTTTTTTTGTTGGTTTTCTACTGATAATACTGTCTTCTGGTACATAAGGGGCGTTTGGGATATGATTATACTGATAGTATGGATCATAAGGGGTGTTTGAGAAAGGTCGTGACTAGTTGGCTTAATGGATCTACTTTCTCTTTTGGGCCTTTGGATCAGAAGTCTGCTATTGATTTAAAGATTGATAAAGGATTGAAGTGTTGGAAATGGCTTTGCGTGAAGGTGGAAACCGGACAACATTCGAAGGCAAATATTTATAAGTGTTATCATTTTGCTGCTAGTTTTTTGATGTGCAATAATTCTAGTTATCGTAGTGCATTTTTATTTCTTGTTATCGTAGTGCATTTTTATTTCTTGTAATGTTCCCGAAACATGTATCGGGAATGTCATGGTACTTTATCTTTTATGGGTATGCCCATATGAAGTTCGTCTTATAAAGTTTTTTGTTGTTTAATATATTTTCGGGGTTTCGTCCCTTTTACCAAAACAATAGACAAATGAATTAAATGCGTTGAATTTATAAAGAGGTTAAAGAATTAGGACTTCTTCATTCTACATAGACATAAAATAAGTGGCAGGTTGAAATAAAATATAAACATTTTCATGTTTATAAACTTTTTTTTCATAAACCCATCATAGTGGATGTCCTAAGCTCTACATGTATTTATTTAGCAATTTATATGGCGAAAATCAAGGCATTTTTAAATTCTTTATCTCAATATTTTTTTAAAGAAGAGCACAAGACTTGCAATTTGTTTAGTAGCATCACTAATACAAATGTCTTTTTATTGTAATTTTTGCTAACAGAATCGATTGAAAACAACATGCCATACCGACACTACAACATTTACCAGAATCCCTAGGGACAAATTCATGCATTCCCGGGCGACTTGTCGCTGTGGATCCTAATCTCGGGCGACATGTCGCCCGGGATAGGTTGCAGGGGAAAGCTCGAAGGGGATTCTTTCCCGGGTGACACTGTCGGGCCCACATAGTTTCAGTCAAACAATTAAGTGCTACGGTGAAGGGTTTTCTTGGGCGACAAGTCGCTCGGGATAGTGTTGTTATAAAAATAGTAATTAATAGTGATGCTTGATTAATTATTTAATTAAGCACAATCCGGGCCGACTTGCCGCTCGGGAAAGCTTTCCTTATACGTTGACTTGTCAACGCTAGAAATAACTTTTGTCGTTTAGTACTAGCTATCCCCGGTGACATATCTCTTGGGATTCTTCTGCATATTATTTTTGTGTGGCTATCCCCGGCGACATGTCGCCAGGGATAAGTCTGCAATTTTTTTTGTACTGCCTGTACAGCAGGCGATTTCCAGAATTTTTCTAGAAAAAATCTACCAAAACTCAAACCTGTATAAACCAATATAGAATCTACCCAAATACATTACAACTT
>BQNB010076477.1:0-31149 GCA_026074375.1 Tanacetum coccineum
AAATTGCATTTAATCTTTGTCCTCAAGGATTATTTGTAAATTTCTATAAATACTTTGATATATTATATATACGTAAAACTTCTTGAATCACAACTCCTGGATGACAAGAAACCAGTTGTCTAAAAACAAAGAAGATTAAATCCAAATTTGCAAGAAGTTGTTAAGAAAGAACTCATGAAACACTTTGATACTGGTAATATTAATCCAATTGCCGATAGTCCTTGGGTTAGTCCTATTCACCGTGTACCAAAGAAATGTGGTATTACAGTTGTCACCAATGAAAATGATGAACTTGTTCCAACAAGAACCGTTACGGGTTGGCGAGTATGCATCGCTTATCGTAAACTCAATGAAGCAGCCGCAAAAGATCACTTTCCTTTACCATTTATGGATCAAATGTTAGAAAGACTCGCGGGAAATAAATATTTCTGTTTCCTTGATGGTTTTCTGGATATTTTCAAATTCCTATCGATCCTATGGACCAAGAACAACACTCTAACGGGCAATGTACCCGGTCAGATGTAGCTTTGTTGGTAAGTAGGGTGTCGATCACTAAGAGTGAGAGCGTTAATTCTTAATTCTATCAGTATTTTAGTTATCTAAGTTAAACCTAAAACTAATGCAAAAAGGGGGGGTTTCAGCCTGAGAGACTGGCACGAGGTTTAGTTATCTAACCTAGGGTTTTAATGACAAGTAAAGCAATAAACACATAAAAGAGGATGAACAAACGATAAAGGAGCGGTCAAACAAGAGGTTTATCAACCATGAACACACAAGAGGATGAACACACAAGAGGTTTATCAACCATGAATAATCCGATAAAATGCAGGTTTGTTTATTTAGTGCAAAGATTGACTTATCTCGAAGGGCAAATCATTCCTTGAGTTAGGCGATACTTCTTCCTAAAATCTAGACACACTAATTCTGTCATAATTAGTGTAACAACCCAAGTTTCAGGTCAACGTTTATCCTGAGCTACGATAATTATTTTTGCTACGTAAATAGTTATAGTCGTTTATACTATATGAGGTTTGACTGAAATTTCCATTTATATGATAATTTCAATCCGTGATTGAGTTTCTATTTGTTCTTAGCATATAACAAAGTCGGAAAAATTATATTGTTGCTCCGAGAGCGTGATTATGTTATTTTTGTATTTTATGACGTTTCCCCGAGTTTTTGTAAAAACCGTGTTTAAGGTCATGTTTTACATGGTTTAACGTTTTATTAAACGTTTTAAAGAAAAATTAGTGGGACGGGTTTAAAATATTTACTAACGTGGTGTGACCCGAGACTTTGGCCGATTTTAAATAAAAGAAATAATGCTTTGTACTAGTTTTAAAAGAACTTGAGAATAGAGGGACTAGAATTGCCAAAGTATCAAAGATGTTTTCTATAAATAGGACTCCAAATATTACTTATAACATTTTTACAAAATTAGAAACACTCTCCTCCCTCTCTTGCTCCTTGTTCGACCGGCCAAAACACAAACACCACCACCACCACTTTATTTTTGGCATGCAATACAATCAATTTATACCATCTTAATCCTTGTTTTAAGAGCTATAAATCCCACTATAGAAACCTCACATGCATTAAGTTTTGAAGAAATTAGATTTTGGGTCAAGTTCTTGTGATTTTGATCTTAAAGGGGTGTTTAGATTGGTTAGATTGTTGTTATTTTGGTGTTAGTTGGTTGAAAAAGGTTTTGGTTTGGTTTGTTTGGGTTAATTCGTATGGTTCAATAAGGGGGAAACCAATTTGATTTTTGTTCTAGCTTTGTGAGTATTCTAGTTATGTTTTTGTGTTGATTAATTAGATGTTATTGCATGTATATGACTTTTGCTAGATGATTCAAGTACGGAAAGTATTAAAAGCGTGTTTTGTTATTGACTAAAGTTTGATGGTTTTTGTATAATTATATAGACTAGTTAAGCGTATTTTGATAGTCGGATTATGTCGAAAAAGTCATTTTATTGGGTTTTTGGTTGACTTTGTTTGACCAGAATGTTTGACTTGACCGTGACATGTCAAGAAATTTATGAAATCTATTTTAGGCTTTTGAAAATGATAAAGGAAGTTCCAATGTCTGTTTTGATACAAGGTGGGCATTGTAACTCCTAAAAATGAATGTTTTTCGGCCGAATCAAGTTTGGTTATTTTTGGGGTAAAAAGTCAACTACGAAGTTTGACTTTTGAAAGTCACACTTGCGTATACTTTTGAATATAGCTTATAATGAGAAAAGGGTTCGTAATGTTAGTTAAATTAAGATGAAATGCTAAGCTGGGATTATATTATCCTTACTTTCGTCAAGCTTTCTAAAAATGGAAACTTTATGGAAAACATTATACTATTGTTAAGTGTGTCAAAGTGAATTGTTTTGCGTCGCACTTGGAGATTATAGTATATGATTGTATATACGTAATAAAGTTATGTATATATATGCAAGTTTGCATTATATGAAATATTATACTTTTAGTCACGTACCACCATATATGTATTATATAGGTCGCGGTTAAGACGTGAAGCAAGTTACGTTTGTTGAGTTGATTGATTTGGATCTTTTGATTAAGGTGAGTTCATAGCCTCGCTTTTGAACTGTTTTAAATGTTTTTAAACCCGCGAGGGGGATACATGTTAGTTTTATAGATCGAACACATATGATTTTATGGTATGTTGGAACCGATTATGAGATTGTTTTCGCATAATTAGCTATTGTCAAAGTCCCTTATTTCATGAACCGTTAATTGCCTTGTGAGGTGAACGCTAATGCATTAAATAGATCTATTGGGTTTGACAACCCTGTCTGGGGTTTGAATCCGTTGGTGAGCACCCTGTAACAGACATTTTCTATTTAGAAACTAGTAGGTATATGACAATAATACCTTGTTTTGGGGCACACTAACATATGAAATGTCATATGTACTGTTAACGTTCGGTGTCATGAAATTATTACGTAAAAGAAAAGAAGTTGCTATACATTGCATTCGTAGCTTTGTTTTCTCGAGAACTAATTATGTGTTCAAAGATTATTGCTTACTGATTACTTAAAACTCTATGAATTTCACTCAACTTTGTTGTTGACATTTTAAACATGTTTAATCCCAGATAACCAAGGTTGAAGGCAATGATGGGGTAGAAGTGTCGTGCGTGTGAGGGATTTTATGGAGAGACTACTTGTGTGTTTTGGTCTTTCAAAAAAATGTCTTTAGTTATGTTAAAACAATGTCTTTTAATTGAAATAATTATCTTTTAATGATTGTAATAGACGATGGTTGCAATTCTGTGAGGACCTAAACGCGTTTTTATCTCTGATTAATAATGGAACACATGTTTGATAAACGTATCATTTGGGTCATTTTTTATTATCTTGGTAAATGGTGTTATTTAGTTACATCTAAATTGCTAATTTTGGATGCGCAACCCAATGTACGTTGGGTGGGGTGTTATAGAGTGGTATCAAGAGCCTAAGCTTATAAAGAACTAGGTCGAGTCTTTTTGAAAACCTAAACTATAACACTTCTACACCTACGCCGAGACTCCTCATTGCCATTGGTTACCTATATAAAGAAAAGGTAAATTTGTTGATTGTTATGTATGGATATATGCTTACGTATGTGTTATATGTATAAATAGTTAAGTATGGATAAAGTTATGCATGTGTTGGATGCATGAATTGTTATGTATTGGTGCATTTATACATGTGTTGTATGCATAGAATGTCATGTGATTATATGATAACTATCATTATATATGTTTGAAATATAATTAAGATATAGTCAGATTGAAAAGGTCACGAATTGTGAATTTTTGTTTGTCGCGCTTTGATGCGAACTGTTATCTTGATAATAGTGTTCCAATAATAATAAGAAGTGATACGCTATTAAGTAAGTATTGTATGATATTTCTAGATTATCATGGTGAATGAAATTCCTCCCGATCACGTGGATGATGTACCTGTTAATGAGCCGAATCAACATGATGATGTTCCTGTTGATCCCGAGCATGTCTTAGTAGATGGAGACGAGAGGACCCGAAACAAGACGAATTTGAGGAAGAAGATCCTCAAGAAGAAGAAGATGATATGGAGGTCGACATCAAGGAAGATGAATATAAGCCTGAGTTTTGACTTATCCTTATGAAGAGGTGGTCTTCTTAACCCTCCGACGCCTGCTTCTGAGTCAGAGCCTGAGTGATGATGAGATCGAGGTTGAGAATCCGAATGAGCATGAGGATGAGACTGTTCCTGTTAGTGTCTATGAGGTAGGTGAATCGTCTACTGCTGCTATTCCTTGAGAGGATGGTGATAGTTTACTACCTGGCTTCATGAGACGGGATATTGACTCACTTTTTGGTCGAATGGTTAATTTTTCAAGACGATTGTGTGGACGCGAGACGGCGCATGCATTGGTCGAGAAGAAAGGAAAAGCAAAAGATAAGTTTTATGGTAAGTTGATCTTGGATTTGGGTAATGAAGTGCGTTCTAGTGTGGAGCAAGGAACGGCTGCAATGGAAAAGCTAGTTGAGAAGCTTGGTAATACTGAAGATAGGGTTGAATGTAAGAAATTGAAGAAGGAACTTGAAGAAGCAAGGGTTAGCAACACATTCCTTCGTATGCAGAATGAACGAGTCGAGAGAGATCTCTATTGGACTAGAGTTCGAGCTCATGAGTTCTATCAAGAGATGATTCGTAGAGGATTTGTGTTTGAAGAAAGACCGAATGAAGCTATCAATGTTCCGATTGAAGATGAGAAGAGTCCTTTGTTTGAGCCGCGAGGATCTCCTCATGATTCGTAGTAGTTTAGTTTCAATTGTAGTTTCTTTTGTTGTGTAATCACTAAACTGAGTCCTCAGTTAGTAGATTTAGTGCTATTGGTTGTAACGATTTGTATCATTTCATGAAACAATGCAACTATGTATTAATTCTCTTGTGATGAAAAATAAATGACTATCTTTTGATTACTACTTGATGTTGTGTGACTATTGTTGTGATTGATTTGTCATTGTATCATGTTATGAGAATATCATGTTATGAATGCTTATCAGATTGTTTTCTGTGTGACGTGACAGAATCATGCCTCCAAAGTCTGCACCCATGACTCAAGCTGCTATTCGTCGAATGATCAAGGAAAGTGTTGATGCCGCTATTGCAGGAACGATGCTAGTGGATCTGGGCCAGTTAGAGGTCGAGACACTGCACCTGCTGTTCGTGAGTGCACTTTTCGTTCGTGTCTGAGTTGCTCGCGAGATTGCTGGGCTATTATGATGTCACACCAGAAAAACCGCCAAGGGCGGAACAAACGTCGACGGCGGTAGACCGAGAAAGATTATCTCATCACGAAAATAGATATAACCGAGGAGAACCGTACCGAACGAACAATGACGTCTATAACAGAGAATTCTATATGAAAATAAATAAGTAATGCGTACACACAAAGTGGTCATAACCAAATAAAGTTAAAATAAAAAATAATACAGCTGCATGAAAGTCATAATATATAAGAAATTTTCACCTTAGAACGTAACTAAAACAAGACAATAAGTCCGAGTGTTCGTAATATTATTGAGGATTGAAGAATAAAGGTGGAAATAGGCGTACTAAATAAATAGCAACCACCACCCTAATCTGAGCAGGCGGTTATCTTGTTCACCCCCCCAACGCCCTCCCGATGTTTATGTTTCCACCCTTGCCTCACCCCCTACATCCCCCTCTCACCCCCAGCCCTACTCCCCCCGACCATCCCAAACCCTATCTCTACCAGCACCTTACCCAACAACTCTTCCATGACCTACCTCACTCCACCCATCCATCTACCCACAGCATTCACACTGCCACACAATAAGACACTCGACCACCCCCCGATACATAAAAACACACCACCCACCAACCCCCCAACGCTCTGCCACGCACCCACCACCACCCCACCCCCCACACTTCATTCTTAGAGTTTAGCATCAAGCCGCTACACCCGTATCACACCTCACCTCCCCCCCCTCCCGCTCCACCCCCACCACCCTCCTCACCACCTTTCCATCACCTCCCACCCCTCAATGCCATCACAAGCCCCTAGAAAGCTAAATAGCACATGAACGTAGGGCATATCTACCCCCCCACCCCATGTTCCCCAACGAGACTTCTTACGGGTAGGGGAAAAACATAGCTAAAATACTAAGAAAGTAATACATATCATATCAGATAATGGTAGGCAAAATAACTAAAATGACAACTTAGCAAAATACGAGATATATAAGCTATGCAAAAATAGAGGGGAAGCATAGCAGTTATAGCATTAAACACTTAAGCCCTAAATGCATCTACATGAAGGACCCCTAGGTTATAGTCTAGGCTCAACCACCTACTTCTCTATAACCAATGGCTCTGATACCAATCTGTCACACCCCGCCAAGGCGGAAACGCGAGGCGTAACGAGAAAGGATATCATCACAACACAATGGCGTCTATACAGAGAATTCTATATGAAATAAATAAGTAAAGCATAGACACAAAGTGTCATAACAATACCCATAAAACTAACCAAAATCCAAAAGGCGTCTTTATTGATGGAACGGAAGTTCTTGCCAATACAAAGACATGCAACAATTATCCATAATCCAAACAAGGCAAAATTCAAGACAATAAAGCAATAAATTCCATGACATCCTACGGTCTCTTTCTAGCCACTTCTCTCTATCTTATTCCCATGGTGCTCACCTGAAAATGATGCTTAAACGTCAACATAAAGTTGGTGAGAGTCATAGGTTTAAGACACGCATAACAATCCTTTAAAACCAATTACTATGATAAATAAAACATAGCATAGCAGGATATTAAAAGAACTATCATACAAGCTAACATGCAACCACACCAAACCATGTTGAGACGGTCACGCTGAACATCACAAACAAGGGAACGGAACGGGTCCCACGATCCACAACAATGAGACGATCACGCTCACTATCAAAAATCCACAACATGGAGATGATCACGCTCACTACTAACAATCCATTAGAGCCCTGAGACGGTCACGCTCAAGCACAACAAATAAGAGAACGGAATGTGTCCCATGATCCACAACAATAGCAAGTAGCACATAACATACAATAGTCACGTATATCCCATGCCTCATTTAAAACACATTATCACAGTAACTAAAACATTTAAACTCATAGCATCATTTTCACCCCAAGAAAACATAAGAAAAAGGGCTATGAAACTCACCTGATGCTTAAGCAAATTCCAAATCCTTGCACGAAACTAAACAATCAAAACAAACACGTGTTATACGCGACCAATCCAAATTCTTATGCCCATGTAACAATCATATGATGGTTGTCTAAGGTGTTTAATTACCCTCATGGGTCACCATGACACCATGCCCAACCTTAACCAACATGTTTACACACTTTTCCAAAGTCTTACAATTCACTCAAAAACGCAGAATTTTAACATCACTTTACCATTTTCTAAACCATACCTACTGAGCTTTATAAATTTTACCAAAAATCACAGGTTCAATACCCTGAGTCTAATATCTCAATGATTTTTCCACTAATTTATTTCCCCTCTTAAGTGCCCCAAATAAAATCAAACTTTTAACTACTCACTTTCGGATCTGATCGCACATTAAAACGTTTGGACCTAAAAAACATACTTAGACTCCAAATCAGAAGCTCTTATTTGGGCGATTTTTAATAGACACATAGAACTAAACTCCTGTAGGTTGGCTAATCCTAATTCGAATTTTAAGCGAGGGTTTTAAACCTCGTAATCTGATCTAAATCTGACCCGAATTTATTGCTTTGAAAAATTTTCTCGTAACCAACATTTGAATGACTTCCCGACCTTAAAAACTTTCGAGGCCGAATGTTCTGGGAACTAGACTCTCTGAGCTACATCATAGACACTGGAAACTTGACAAAAGCTATTACCATCATCAAGATAACAGCCGAACAACACAGCCCTAAATTCTGCCCTAATCTAAATCAAGTTCTAACGCGATCTAAACCCTAACGAATACACCCATATGATTCTAATTAAACCCTAATCATTGTAATATGATTAAACATCATTAATTTACAGATTTAATGAAACCCTAATTATCCATCTTAATCATTGTTACATGAATTAATGATTAATAATTAACAAAGATAAATTATTACTCACCTTAGAACTTGTTTTCTTCACAAAAGCAAAACCCTCCAAATTTTTTTCTCCTCTTTTTCTTCTTTGGTCGACCGATTCTCACAAGGGGGGGGGGGGTTAGGGATTTTATTTTGTATTTATAGGCCTCAATATAAATCCTAGATAATTCCTAATTAGAATTTGTTTCCAATTACAACTCTTTTTTTTCCTTTTTTCCTTTTCTTTCTCCCAAAACCGGCCGAATGGCCCCTTATATATATTTTTTTATTTATTTTTATTTATTTATTAATTACATATTTATTAATTACTTATTTATTAACATTACCTTAATTTTTCATAAAAACTTAAGCTTATTTGAGTATACATTTTTGCGTAAACGCAATTTACTAGACTTTTAAAAATAAATAACTTTTCATTTTCATTAAACCTAACTTTCCAAAAATAGAAATTTCATTTCTTTCTTATTCTAACCACTAAAGCCTATTCATACCTAATTTTACTAACACATAAATACGTATACGTAATAATTACTTACACAATTAACACGAAACCGCTTAAATCACCAAAATCATTTCCTTGTCACCAAAAGTGAATGAAATGAATTCAACCAATCTCACCACCATTCCAATCTCATTGAGATGATCACACTCAATAGATTGACTACCAATTTCCCACATAATCCACATAAACGCATATAAACACATATAATCACATACACCATATATTACAACAGATTCATAAGTCAACACTAACAGTTTGACTAACCTGCTCAAGTCATGGTTGTCACAAAAGTGTTGCTGGTACAAGCTCAAGCAAATGGTCAAATTCTACATGAGGAAGAACTAGCATTTTTGGCAAATCTAAGAATTGCATAAGGTCAAGCCACATAAACTGTCATTACCCATAATGCTGCTTATCAAGCCGATGATTTGGATGCATATGACTCTGATTGTGAGGAACTCAACAATGCCAAAGTTGCTCTCATGACGAATTTATCTTATTATAGTTCAGATGCTCTCGCTGAGGTACACAATCCTAATAATGTGAATAACAATATGACAAATCAAGCTGTACAGGCGATCCCATCTTTTGAACAATCGAGTGTTGTGAACCATTCAGAGACTAAAATAACCAGTGATATCAATATCATTTCTTATTCTTAGTATGTGACTAGATCACAACAAGCAGTTGTTCAGAATTTAAAATCCTCTGCACAACAAGATGCACTGATATTATCTGTGATTGAACAACTAAAAAGCCAAGTAATTAATTGCACCAAGATTAATCTGTATAATAAAAGTGTCTATGATACTTTAACTGCTGAGCTTGAAAGATATAAAGAACAAGTGAAAGTTTTGAAAGAAGGACAAAATGGTGATTTAAAAAGTAATGATATCGTTTCAGATTCACGTAAACAGTCTGTAGAGATTCATCGTCTTAAACAAACTCTTTCTGAATATTTAAAAGAAAAGGAATCATTAATACAAACAGTTACTCTTCTCAAAATTGATTTTAAGAAAGAAGAATCTAGAAACATTGATAGAGAAATTGGTTTAGAACAGAAGATCAAACAGCTAGATAATATTGTTTATAAAAGAGGTCAATTTGCACAAATTGTGCACATGTTGACAAAACCTCAGTTTTTCTATGATCATACCACTAAACAAGCTCTAGGTTTTCAAAATCCTTTCTATCTCAAGAAACCTCAGCAGTTGGAACCAAAGTTTTATGATGGTAATATCATTAAGAATAATTGTGCTATTGTTATTCCTGACTCCTAAGAGACCCTTATGCTTGCTGAAGAGAGTCATTCAAAAATGCTTTTAAAACAACAGAATCTAATGATGTTAGAAAAGAAAGTTAATACTACACCAGTTGATTATGCTGCTCTTAACAAACTTTCTCAAGATTTTGAAACATGATTTGTTCCACAAACTAAATTATCTGCTGAACAAGCCTTTTGGTCTTAGAATTTTATGAATTCTTCAGATCCCACTTCTTCTTGTAGACCCACAAAAGTTAAGGTTCCAAAAGAACTTCCTAAAGTCAGCATGGTTAATACGAGTTTGAAGAAACTTAAACACCATCTTGCTGGTTTTGATGTGGTTGTCAAAGAAAGAACCAAGGCCACGGCCATCACTGAGGGCTCATAGGGGTTTAAACCTACAAAAGCTTTTTTTGGGGATGAAAATAAATTCCATTGTTAAAAGCCACTGAAGGGACTTATTCAATACATTCACAATATTTAATTGATGAACTTTCTGATGTCCAAAATGTCTTCTATCAAATTGGAATAGGATTGTTGGTACAACATCGTTAGAGTTCAAAAATATTTGAAGTTAAAATTAATCAAGTTCTGAACGAAAATGAACGACTCTTGGAACAAATCATAAACAAAGATATAGTGAACATAACTATGAATTCTTCTATAGATAATGCTTATGTGAATGTACGTGAATGTGAAAAGTGTCTCAAACTTGAGACTGAGTCTTCTCAAAAAAAGGGATCTAGCGTTCAAAAAAGAGATTTCGCTGTATAAACTGTTCTCGTAGTTCTCGCACTCTCCACTTCTTGCTATCACTCCCTCCTTGCAACTACCACGTTTAGGAGAGTTGATACCCACTCAACTTCTCTCCAGATTCTCTCGCTTTCAAAGAGGACAATTCTCTCGCGCTACTCTCTCAAGTGCTTCAACGTTTTTGATCAATACTTTGAATTAAATGAATTAAAAGCTCAGTCTCAAGAGAAAGACATGGTCATAAACAAGTTGAAAGAGAATTAAATCTTTAAGTGGAATTATAATGAGGATAAGGACAAAAAGGACATTAGAGAGTTGTGAAACATTAAATATGAATTGTGTCTTAGGGTTTAAAGCGTTGGCTGTGTGTCAAATATACGCTCTCGCGCCTGAGATTGTGTGACTCATGTGTAATCTCAGACTATGCCTCAACTTTCTCCCCCGCATGCCCCACACCCTCCGCTTTAAAACCAACACGTATTCGATCAAAGAATATTGTGATATTTTTATTCAATCAATGTCAATACTAAAGTCTTGTATGTAGAAATCTATGATTTAAATAAAAGTCTTCTAGGAAACAAGTTCTTGGTCATTACACTCTAAGAAAGATTAGGAAACTTAAGAAAAGAGATTTAGTTTGATAATGTTGTTACCTCAAACTACTATTGCTCCATACAATGACTAAAGATTGATCGGTGGATAACTTTAAACCTAGATTGTTGAACAATAGGTAGCTCACTTTGACTACCTCTAAGCACACTCAGGAAGAAGCTTGCGATTCTTAGGAAATAGTGGAACAAGAAAAATCACAAAATCCTCTACAGAATTCCTTAGACTCTGCTTGTAAGTATACCAAACAAATTCATGAGTTGCTTATCATCAAATCGGGACCAAACATTGACCTAGTATCAACAATTCATGTGATAAATTAGTGGCTGTAACCCCAAAGAACAAGAACAAAAGAGTTAGATTTCACTGCAGCCTGTCACTTTCTTAGGAAACACCATACAAAATCACAAAACACTTCTCTTCTCAAACCTAGTTTCTAAGCAAAACTATGTTGTCTTCTATAGGAGTGAAAACTGTCTACTATGCTCTGATCACAGCTTCAGGAATACAAAGAAATGATAAGATTCGACAAACACCAAGTAGTACTCTAAATGAAGTATGTAGAAGCCAACCTAGGACAGTCAAATCTAGTTTGAAAAATAAGAAAATAGTGTTTTTGAACTAAAGGAGACTGGCAGCATTCCAAGCTTAATGCGAATTCTGAACTTCTATGTGTTAAGTGTAATGGTTGCATGCTTTTTGATAATCATGATTTGTGTGTTCTTGATTTTATCAATAATATGAATGCTCGTGTAAAATCTAAATCTGTTAAGAAAATTTCAAAGAGAAAAGTTTGGAAACCAACAGGAAAGGTGTTTACAAATATTGGATACATTTGGAGACCTACTGGTCGAACCTTCACTATAGTAAAAAATGTATGCCCTTTAACTAGGATTAACAAAACTACTGAATTGCCCCTTAGGAAACCAACTACTTTAAAATATGACACACCTAAGCCTGTAGCAACATTGGTTTACTAAAGGAAACCTAGGAAATCTAAAACTGATGTTCCCGTTAGCAAACCTAAGATTATTAAATCTATATCTGCTAACAATAAGGAACCCGGTAAATCTTGGGGATCTATAGTTTCTGATGTTCCATCTTCCTCTCTTGATGAATGATGGTCGTCCAAATTGTTCTCTGGTATTTGGACTCCGGCTGCTCCAAGCATATGACCGGAGATCGCTCTCAGCTCACCAATTTCGTCAATAAATTCTTGGGTACAATCAAATTTGGAAATGATCACGTGGCAAAGATATTGGGATATGGTGATTATCAGATTGGGAATGTTACAATTTTAATGGTTTACTAAGTGGAAGGAATTGGACATAACTTATTCCCCGTTAGGCAATTCTGTGATTCGAACCTTGAAGTTGCTTTTCGTCAACACATTTGCTTCATTCGTAATCTAGACGGTGTTGATCTATTGACTGGATCTCGAGGCAAAAATCTAATACTCTGTCTCTTGGAGATATGTTGGCGTCCTCTCCTATATGTCTCTTGTCAAATGCCTCAAATACTAAGTCCTGGCTATGGCATTGACGTTTGTGTCATCTGAACTTTGGTGCAATCAACCATTTAGCTATACACGGTCTTGTTCGAGGTCTCCCTAAGCTAAAATTCAAAAAGGATCATCTGTGTTCTGCTTGTGCAATGGGTAAAAGCAAGAAGAAACCCCATAAACCTAAATCTAAAGACACTAACTAAGAAAAACTCTATCTTTTGCACATGGATCTTTGTGGACCAATGCGTGTTGCAAGTGTTAATGGAAAGAAGTACATCCTCGTCATTGTCGATGATTACTCTCGATTTACATGGGTTAAGTGCTTAAGGTCAAAAGATGAAGCTCCAGATTTCATAATCAAGTTTCTCAAGATGATCCAAGTGTGGCTTAAAGTGCATGTCTGACGAATCAGAACAGATAATGGAACTGAGTTTGTTAATCAAACTTTGCTTAAATATTATGAGAAGGTTGGCATCTCTCATGAAAAATCTGTTGCTCGCTCTCCACAACAAAATGGTGTCATTGAAAGACGTAATCGTACGCTAATTGAAGTTGCCCGCATAATGTTGATTTATGCAAAAGCTCCGTTATTCTTATGGGCAGAAGTAGTTGCTACCGCATGTTACACCCAAAATCGTCCCGTCATACGTCTTTGTCACGGTAAAACACCATATGAGCTTTTACATGACAAACTTCCTGACTTATCATTTTTCCATGTATTTGGTGCACTCTGCTATCCGATGAATGATAGTGAGAACTTGGGTAAGTTACAACCGAAAGCTGATATTGGTATTTTCATTGGCTATGCACCCACAAAGAAAGCATTTCGAATTTACAACCGACGTACCAGATGAATCATTGAAACAATTCATGTAGATTTTGATAAGCTGACTGCGATGCCTTCTGAACATAGCAGTTCAGGACCCGCGCTTCATGAAATGACTCCTGCAACAATCAGTTCAGGACTCATGCCAAACCTTCCTCCTTCAACACCGTTTGTACCACCTTTAAGAACTGATTGGGATCTTTTGTTTCAACTACTATTTGATGAATTACTCACTCCTCCACCTAGTGTTGATCGCACAGCCCCTGAAGTCATTGATCCAATTATTGAAGTAGTAGCTCCAGAACCCGCTGCATTAACCGGTTCACCTTTTTCAACAACTGTTGACCAAGATGCACCATCACCTAGTAACTCACAAACAACATTCGAAACTCAATCTCCTGTCATTCCTAATGATGTTGAAGAAGACAATCATGACTTAGATGTTGCACACATGAATAACGATCCATTCTTTGGTATTCCACTTCTAGAAAATGTTTCTGAAGCACCTTCTTCTTTGGATATTATTCCTACTGTTGTGCATACTGATACTCCTAACTCAGAACACGTTACCAAATAGACCAAGGATCATCCTTTAGACAACATCATCGGTGAACTCAAAAGACCTGTTTCCACAAGACTTCAACTTCATAAACAAGCCTTATTTTGTTACTACGATGCCTTTCACACATAAGTTGAACCAAAGAACTATAAAGACGCATTAACTCAAGCATGTTGGATTGAAGCAATGCAAGAGGAGCTTAATGAATTTGAACGTCTTGAAGTCTAGGAACTCGCTCCTCGTCCATATAAAGTGATGGTTATTACTTTAAAATGGATCTACAAGGTCAAACTTGATGAATTAGGAGGAATTCTAAAGAACAAGGCTCGTTTGGTTGCTCGTGGTTATCATCAAGAAGAGGGAATCGATTTTAAGGAATCCTTTACTCCAGTGGCTAGACTTGATACTATTTGAATTTTCCTCGCATATGCTGCTCATATGAATATGATCGTCTACTAAATGGATGTTAAGACGGCATTCTGCGAGAAGAAGTTTATGTCAGCCAACTGGACGGGTTTGTGGATCCAGACAATCCGAATCGTGTGTATATGCTTAAGAAGGCTCTCTATGGGTTGAAACAAGCTCCTCGCGCGTGGTACGATCTATTGTTTAATTTGTACTTCTCCGGAATTCTCTAAAGGAACCGGGATGCCCAGCATTGTATCATCAGAAAGAGGAAAAGATATCCCTCCTGGTAAAAATCTAGTTATGGATATAATCTTTGCGTCTACTACACCTGAACTATGTGACCAATTTTCAAAAATAATGTGTTCTAAGTTTAAGATGTCGATGATGGGCAAAATATCATAAAGTCCTAGAGGCATCTTTATAAACCAGTTTAAATATGCTCTAGAATCTTTGAAAAAAATATGGTATGGAATCTACTGACCTCGTGGATACTCCCATGGTGGAGAAATCCAAACTGGATGAAGATACACAAGGGAAAGCCGTTAACCCTACACACTATCGTGGAATAGTTGACACCCTTATGTATCTCATAGCCAGTAGACCAGACCTAACATTTATTGTATGCATGTGTGCCCGATATTAGGCAAAGCCTACCAAAAAGCATTTACATGCTGTAAAAAGGATCTTTAAATACTTAATAGGAACCGTCAATAGGGGACTCTGGTATCTAAAGGATTCTTCTATTGCTCTAACAGCTTATGCAGACGCCGATCATGCGGGTTTCCAAGATACTAGACGAAGTACATCTGGATGCATGCAATTATTGGGATACAGACTTGTTAGCTGGTCATCAAAAAGGCAAAAAATCGCTGTGATATCCAGTACGGAAGCTGAATATACAATCTTGTCTGGCTGTTGTGCTCAAGTCCTTTGGATGAGATCACAGCTTATCGACTACGGCCTTAGATTCAATAAAATTCCAATGTACTGTGATAACAAAAGCGCTATTGCCTTATGCTGCAACAATGTTCAACATTCTCGATCAAAACATATTGACATCAGATTCCACTTCATAAAAGAGCAAGTTGAGAATGGAGTAGTAGAGCTTTACTTTGTTAATACGGAGTATCAGCTGGCGAACATCTTCACTATAGCCCTTGACAGAGAAAGAATTGAATTTCTTATCAACAAGCTTGGAATGTGAAGGTTTATGCCAAAAATGGCTTGCTATTATTTCAGATAGCAACCCGGTCATCATCTTAAAGGCAAGTATTTCAAAAAGAAAACTTGACCTCATAACGAGAATTTATTCTCAGGCATGGTCTACTTTATGACCATGCAAAGGCTTGTGTTTACTTTGCAACACAACCCGTGCTTCCTATATACAATAAGTGTACGTGTCAGTGCGCTTATGTGTTAAAATAAGAGAAATCTTATTTTTATTGGTAAAAAGTTGTCTTCACAATGAATCAGGTTTTCAGTAATCACAAAAATATTTTCAAAGATATTTGACCACTCAAACAACGACTACTGGTCTTTAAATAGAAAACGGGTCATCTTTTGAGGGGGAGAATGTGTCATCCAATAATCTTTTAAAATAGTCTTTCAAACTAAGTCACGAAATAAACAGATAAAGTTTTTGATAATGACGGATCACAATTTCAAGGGGAGTTAATTTATATTAACTACAAGAGCTTTAGATGTCATTTGTTTAAAACTTTAGGGACTTATTTGCAATTTAAGACTTAGTTGATTCTCACGGAATAGATTTAAGCTTATCAATTCTTTAAACACGATCTCAAGTAAATGCGCGTACTAGGTTTTGCTGATTTAGAGGTATCAAAACCAGCAAGGGGGAAGGAATAGACATACAAGAAAGTTAATGAGTACACGTGATAGAATTCATACCCTATTCTTATTTTAGGTAATTCCGGGAAGATAAATTTCATAACCGCAGAGAAAATCAGTGTTTATCTTGTTACTTTCGGGTGCACTATTTCAACTACATAGGGTAGAGATATCTTGTGATTTCAAGTACGCATCATTTAAGATACTAAGGGGAAGTGTTGTAAGAAGATTTATTCTAAGTGTGAGAAGATTAGTTACTAATTCATTAAATGCTTCCTCTAACAGTTAATCACTAAGCTTAATTTTTTTAAAAGAGAGTAGAAATATTTGATCAAAGAAGTAAATGTAGGTTTGATAAGTATGATGATTGCTTAAGTTAGTCAGTATTCTGCAGAAAGAAATGAGTACATGTGGGACTTAGTTGACTTAGGTGTTATCATTTCGACTACTTAGAGGGAATAATTGCGACATCCAGGACTTAGTTGACTTTGGTGTTTCAATTTATATCATCACTATCGTGTAAGGAGAAATATAGACATTCGGGACTTAATTGACTTTGGTGTTACGATTTTGAATTAGTTGTGTACTTTGGATATCTAGGCTTTTTACAACAAGACTGCTTGAGGCGGCTTGCAAGAAAGTTTTGAATCTACTCAAGAAAGGATTGTTGATTTAGGGGGAAGCTAAGACAACTTCTTAAGAGAGACTACGGGGAAGACCAACGGCTGCTACAAAAGAACCATATAATTCTATCATATGATGTTCTCATCATTTAGGTCAAACCTCATACATAATAATCTTGTGAATATATAAATGTGTAGTGTAGACTTATGGTGATAATAATGAGTGCTCGAGTACAAAATTTTCAAGAATTTCTTAGTAAATTCAAAAAAAATCAAATTATTGTACTCAGCACTATCTTATATTCCCTCAAATATTAAGGGGGAGCATTAAAATGTTCTTGATAGATATTATGTAACATTTTGTCCCCGAATATTTAATCAATTGATATCCAAAATATCAAGGGATTAACATTTTAGATAATGAGAGAAAATGTGATTAAACTGAACCTAACTTGTACTGAAATGTGATCATATAAAATGGACTCAATGCGCTCTACACTTAGCATGTACTAGGATTACGATGCACATGTTAAGGGGGAACTTTTAGTGATAATGAAAAACTTTCAAAGTGTAAATCTTTTGATATTTATATCAAACACTTTGATTGAACTTTTTAATGATTTTGGTTCATAGTTTTTGAATGATCGTGGATGGAATACCCAAAAGAACTGACCATTGTATTATATTTTAAGGGACGTTATAAGGTGGTTAGGCATAGGTATTTAAATCCCATGATCCATTCAAAACCGGAGGGATCTACCCAAGGATATCCACTAGATAATATTAGAAGTCCTTAGGTATGATACAAAAGGAGAAAAAGTGAGAATCGGGAATAATGCCGACTGAAATGGAGCTAACGCTGGAACAAACCCAACAAGGTGTTAGTTATGAAGTCTCGGTAAGCATTTAAGGGGTTGAAGAATGAAAATAAATTGTAAGGATAAAGGGTGAAAAAGAAAGAAGCCTCCGTTCACACTTAGGCTGAAAAAACCGTTGGTCAATACATAAACTGTCAGAAACACTAAGTTGTTGTCTGACATTAAAGACAGTCATGGACCTAGTGACGCTATGCACAACCCTCCCTAGCCACTCAAGGTCTCTCAACAGACTCTTGTTTCATTTCTCATGGAAGATTATCACGCATTTTCTTCGACTTTCTCACTCCGGAGTTAGTTGATATTGAAACGGTGGCAGTCTGTCCAGTCTTGATCACTAAATAAAGCTGAACTATATTGAGTCTCAGTTGCCTAAAAAGAGATCATCCATAATCTCATTAGGACACACTGTCAAAATTACGTGCTTTGCTAAAGTCACTCAATGTGAATAACAATATACTTTATTAAGAGTCCTACGCTCATTTATCCTTGTGATTTTGCCAGAACATCCGAGTGTTATTATCACAGTGTATGATGGAAGTCCTGCTTGAGCCAACATCAAACAAGCTTTTGGTAGGTGACTTGGCGATTCTATATGAATCAAATCTTGTGACAAACTGGAAAGAAACGATGGTGCGATTCTTATAAGAATGCAAACTTGTCCAGGTTCATGAATATTGACGATTGTTGTTGAATTTTGAAATGATTAACAATATCTCGATGTGTCACAAAACCACTTTAGCAAGTGATACGTCAATTGATTTTTCAAATCGATTTTTCTATTCAATCGGTGAGATAGTAACTCACTGGTTCACTCTTATCATGTTGTCTGCTTAGAGACGTTCCAGTAATGAGAACATGTTGAGTTTGATGCATCTAATGCATATGTGTTAGAAAGATTCTATACTTCAGCTGGGAAAATCCTGTCAAAGAGATTCTTCTAAATTGAATCTACCTGATCACATAGGTCGATCTTACGGATTTCGAATGTACTTCACAAATACGGTGCGAAATGACAAAGCCATATTCATCCCACGCTTTATTGCATAACCTATTTTAATGCAGGGGATACTTAAAGATGGAGGTGTGAAGGTACCTGCGATTCCAGCTGGACTCACCAAGATTTCATAGCCACATGCTCATACAAGACCGACATACATAAAGACATCATGAAAGCTCAAGTACATGTTTCAAGACTTCCGTTACTCTGATATCGTACGTCTTTCTCTTTCTTGAAGTGACGAAGTATTAAAGTCAAAGAATTTCAAAGAAGTTTCTGTCACTCTGATACCGAACATCTTTTTTGAAGTGACGAAGTGTTAAAGTTAAAGAATTTCAAGAAAGGTGCATCATTAAAGCTTTTCAAGTCGACAAATCAAGAAAGGTATGAGCATGTCGGTCTAAAAATGTCACAAGATTCACAAGATGGCAAAGTTTACAAGATGGCAAAAAAAAGATTATGCTTGGTTGATGATCTCAAAGTGTTCAAGATCACATTTTCACATACAAGTCAAAGATAAAGGAACAAACTCAAGACCTAAAGTCTATGATCACTACATCAATTCACAAGTTAATGATTGAAGTTAAAGACTACGAGCTCAAGACTAAAGTTAAAGCATAGTATGCTAGGATTAAGTCTTTGTAAATTAGAGTGACCCCCCTTAGGGGGAGATTGTTAGAAACACGAAAAGTATCGGTCACTTCCAATAATAGTTAGTCAAAGCCCGTAATTAGTCAAATGTAATGTCATTAATCTAATTGGGCCAAAGTTAGGAAAAGCCCATGGAAAGCCCATGTAAAGCCTATCCATGGGCCGACCAAAAAGGGTATTTATACACCTCTCCACGCCTTGGAGAGGTAGTTGGTTGTTCATTTTTTCACACATTTTTATGCATTTCTATCTTATGTTTACTTTCTCTCTCTAAGTTTTCATCTAACCCTCTCTCTCACTAAAACAACCTCTCTTCCTCTTTCCATGTATGTTATTTGATTGTTCTTCAGTTGTTGAGTGATTACGATTGTGAGATTCGTTATCATCCAGGAAAAGCAAATGTGGTGGCGGATGCCTTGAGCCAAAAGGAACAGATCAAGCCACTACGAGTTCGAGCTTTGGTTATGATGGTTGGTTTGAATCTTCCTGTGGAAATTCTGAAGGCTTAAAATGAGGCAAGAAAGGAGGAAAATTATGGAACTGAGGATTTGGGAGGAATAATTAAGAAGTTAGAGTCCCGTACAGACAAAATGTTATTTTTGAATGGGAGAAGTTGGATACCTTGTCGTGGTAGCTTAAGGGAGTTGATTATGCATGAGTCGCATAAGTCAAAATAATCAATACATCCTGCATCGGACAAGATGTATCAAGATTTAAAGAAGCTGTATTGGTGGCCGAATATGAAAGCCAAGATTGCTACGTATGTCAGTAAGTGTTTGACATGTGCTAAGGTCAAGGCTGAATACCAAAAACCATCTGGATTATTGGTTCAACCTGTGATCCCAGTATGGAAGTGGGAGAACATTGCTATGGATTTCATTACTAAGTTGCCAAAGACGTCGACTGGATAAGATACAATTTGGGTAATTGTTGATCGACTCATTAAATCCGCTCATTTCCTGCCAATGAAGGAAAACGACTAAATGGAGAAGTTGACGAGACAATACTTGAAGGAAGTTATCTCAAAGCATGATGTACCAGTTTTGATTATTTTTGATCGAGATGGTAGATTTACGTCTCAATTCTGGTAGTTGCTAAATAAAGCTCTAGGTACTCAATTGGATATGAGTACGTCCTATCATCCGCAAACCGATGATCAAAGTGAAAGAACCATCCAAACTTTGGAGGACATGATGCATGCTTGTGTGATTGATTTTGGGAAAGGTTGGGATAGACACCTACCTTTAGTGGAGTATTCTTATAACAATAGTTATCACACTAGTATTAAAGTTGCACCGTTCGAGGCTCTGTACGGTTGCAAGTGTCGATCACCTATTTGTTGGGCTGAGGTTAGAGACGCTCAGCTCACTAGCCTAGAAATTGTTCATGAAACAACTGAGAAAATCTTTCAGATCAAGAAGTGTATTCAAGCCGCCCGTGATAGGCAAAAGAGTTTATCCGATGGGAATCGTAAGCCCATGGAGTTTCAGGTTAGAGATATGGTCATGTTGAAAGTGTCACCATGGAAAGGGGTGATACGTTTCGGCAAACCGGAAAAGTTAAACCCTCATTATATTAGACCATTTAAGGTACTCACTAAGGTTGGAATGGTTGCTTACATACTTGAACTCCAAGATCAATTAAGTCGTGTTCATAGCACTTTCCATGTTTCTAATTTGAAGAAGTGTTACGCCGACGAACCGCTTGCAATTTCATTAGATGAAATTTAGATTGACGATAAGCTTAACTTTATCGAGGAACCGGTCAAGATCAAGGACCGCGAAGTGAAGCAATTAAAACAAAGCTGTATCCCTATTGTTAAGGTGCGTTGGAATTCAAGGCGAGGCCCTGAATTCATTTTGGAACGCGAAGACCAAATGAAGAAGAAATACCCTCATCTCTTCGATAAATCTAAACCTACGTCTGAATCAACCTCTTAAACTTTGAGGACAAAGCTCTTCTAACGGAGAAAAGATATCACACCCCGTAAATTTCAGGTCAATATTTTAAACTATTCCGATCATTATTTTGTATTTTATCCTTTACATTTGAATTTAACCTAAAACCGAGAGGTTATCGCGCGTAAATCTAAAAAACGTCATCGGACGCGTTCCGGCTCTAGATATTGATTAGTCGAGATATTATATACATTATTTTATCTTTCTAAGTGTTTCGTAGTTTATGTTCACTCCCGATATTTATTTTTATAGTTTAGCGTAATATTTACATTTTCGTATTTTTGACCAAACAGAACCCCGAAAACCCGTAATCTTTTTGTGTAAACTCTAGTTATTGTACATGTCGGGTTTAGAAGTCAAAAATTTCATAATCCCTCCCCCTCTTGCATTTTGAACGGCCAAACCACAACCAAAAACAACAACAAGCCTTAAAAATTAAATCAAGTGGAATCTTATCACTTTAATTTGAAATTCTTAGAAGTTTATATTCATGTCAAGGTGGTGAATGGAGACTTCTTTTCCTCCATGCATCCATGGAGGGACCCAAATCCACTAAACCAAATGGATGCATATCATTTATTTAATATGGCTAGGTGGTTAAGTTTGAACCCCCTCGGTCTTTTGCTTTGTAAAATCCCTACCACCACCACACACTCTTGGTGTGTGTTGGTACTTGGCCATTTGATCCCTTTATTGTAATTCTTGGTTCAAAAAATATCCTAAATCCCTAGTTTTGTCCCTATATAAGCTTGTTTATCTCACCTAGGTTATTCATTCATTTTTACAAGCTACCAAAAGCTCTATCTCTCTTGTCTTACCCTTTGGCCACGCAAAAAAACACACTCAAAACACTTCCATAGTTTTGATTTCAAGCAATATTTAAAACATTCTAATCTCATGTATTATCATAATCTAAGGGTGTTCCAAGGGTTTGTCATTGTTTTCAAGGTTTCTAAAGATTTGAGTTAGGGTTATGATATTGAAAGGGGTTTGCAAGGATTATTTATTTGGGGTTTATAGATCTAAGGATTTTGGGTTAGATCTTGTGTGTTTCTTGACTCATCTTATTCTTGTAAGTGTTCTATTCCATCTCTTGTGATTTCTTTATGGTTCTTATGCAAGGTTAAGGCTTATGTGTTTGTGGTTTTTGAAAATAAACAAGTTAAAACATAAACTAGTATTGTTTTATGATTCTTTGATTTACAAAAGGTTTGGTTGTGAGTATGAGTGATCATGAGTGTTGCAACAATAGAAATGATAGGATTAGGTTAGTATTGATTGTGGTTTTGATGGCGAAACATTGGTTGGTTTAGTAGTGAACGAGACTAGGTTATAATATGAACTATTGTGAACTTTAGAGGAATTGTTTGGAGCATTTGCGAAAAATATGGTTGCTGATCCGATTTTGTTTTAAGGTTTTGGGCGACTTAAAAATATTTTCATTAGTCAAGAAAGTAGTTTTTGGAGAGCTTGTTTTGAATAGATAGATTTTCATATATCGAACACCAAAAGCGAATTTAAAACGGCGAAGTTATGGCGAAATAAATTTTGGAACACTTTTTGGAAAAATAATAAATGAGATTGTTGATGTGAATAGTAAATTAGGTTTTTGGACACTTTTAGACATTTATGTGGTTTTAAAACATTGGCGAAACATATAGAAACATTAGCGTATTGATTGGAAACATTAGAAACGTCATAAAGGTAATTAGGGAATGCTGAATGTTATAAAAGCATAAGACTTCTAAAAATAGTAACTTTTAAGATAATTCGTCAAGACGGATGTAAAAGTTAGGCGTTTAGGTATTGATTAAGCATTTTTGGAAATATAGATTTAACAAAATATAGGGGAGGTATTAACGTCTTGAAACTTAGAACTTTCCTAAAATAGAAAATTTTCTAAAATAGTAACTTTTAGTAAACCGTGACGTATTTTAATCATGAATATTTTGTCATCATAATGACATCATTTTTCTAACTAAGACACAAACACATATGGTTTCCTACTCGTTGTAAAGCGTTTCGCTTTTGGTTTCGTATATCATATCTTAGTCCTAAGACGCGTCATTCCTTTAGGTGACGGCTAGGCTTGTGTATCATCTTTCTCTTATGTAAATATCATTTGCTCATCGCTCTAAGGTGAGTTCATAGCCCCCACTTTTTACTCATTTTGAATAAATGTTTTACAACTTTGGGTTGAGAAACATTGCTTGTATTAAATTTGGGACACGCGTGTTTTCAGTTATCATTTCCTATTTACGTGTTGCATAAGTAGCAATTAGACCACTATCATGCCCGAACCATCATGAACCGTTAATTACCTATGACCAATAAGATTGGTTAAGTAAATACGAATGTTATAAATAGATCTATTTGGAACTAATTATCCCTATCCGAGTAAGCAAGCACTTACTTGTTTCTATGTCGATGAATAAACGGATATATTTCATGTCGGGAATTCTTTGGGGTGTCTTGGTTAGACATCTGTAGGGCAATATCATCATTTGCATATTATATGTATATCCTAATTTAGCATCGGTGTCATGAGCTTAGCCCAACGTAAATACTTTTCATGTGATATTGTATCTGTTATAATAGTCACATCACTTTTAAAATCTTGTGGTCCAACCTTACATCAACTCAAACCTATGAATTCACCAACTTTATATTGACTGTTTTAAGCATGTTTTCTCAGGTGCTTAGCTAGATTGTTCTTGAAGTGCTATTTGGTGTTGCATGCATTGCTGGGTGTCTTTTAAGAATGTCTATCTTTAAACTTAAATACTCGTTGTCTTAAAAACATGTTATGATTCCGCTGCATTTTACTTAAGCTTCCGTTAAAACTATTTCATTTATGTCAAGAATATTGTAAGTTTTATTTTGATTTATCCAAAGCAACGAGTTAAGTTTTATCAAATGTCCATATAGTGGTCGTTTACTTGATCTTGTTTGATGTATGCAATGACCTCACGCCTCCGGATACGTATTCCATCCAGGCCCCGTTTGGGGGTGTGACAGGTTGGTACTTAATAGCTACAACTAGGATACCTTAACATCAAGAATTTTGAGCAATTGGGATCCATGGAAGTATAGGACAGACATTGAACGTCAATTCGGATCTGTCATCATTAGAATACTAATAACATGATATTTAGACTCTACACTAGGAAACCTGTCATATACATTAGTAATGAAGTAACTAGGTTTGCACGTGTTTCTCCCTATAGTCTTTTTCTCAATTTACTTTTTTGCATTTACCTTCTGTCTTCATTCTAAAAATTATTTCAAAACCATTTTTAAACCTGTGACAATTTAAATTATAACTAATCTAAACTTAGCTCTTAGGACAACCTCAGATTTACCAATCCTACATTACACACTACCGGGTTCTCTGCCCATTAGTGCGTGTAGACATCAGTGAACAATTTATAAATTTAAAACTTGTTAATTTATTTCTTTAAAAGAAAATACGCATCAAAAACCAATTTCTTGATTTCAACATCAAATCTTTTATTCCAACTTCTAGATGCTTACTTCAATCCATAAATGGAACGTTGAAGTTTGCATACTTTGTTTGGATGTTTTGGATCCATAAACCCCTTAGGTTGCACCATATATATGTCCTCGCTTAGGTGACCATTTAAAAAGGTGGTTTTGACATCCATCTGCCAAAAATCTCATAGTCATAGAACACTGCTATGGCTAAAAGAATCCTTATAGCTCTAATGTCTACAACCGGAGAAAAGGTTTCCCCATAATCTACACCGTAGGTTTGGGTATAGCCTTTTGCTACCAGACGAGCTTTAAATGTGTGTACCTTGCCATCCATATTAGTCTTTTTCTTGAGAAGGAATTTACTCCCAACAGTTCGACCATTAGGAGGAAGCTCAACCAAAATCCAGACTTGATTATCTTTCATGGATTTCATTTCTGTATTCATAGCTTCAAGCCATTTATCAAACTCAAGATCTGATAATGCACCTTTATAATTTGGAGGTTCATTAAGATCCCCTAATTCATATTCCTTAACATCAACATAGAAACCATATATATCTGGTGCTTGAGGTATCCTTGCGGATCTATGAATAGGAACTTCAACATTTTGGAGCTCGACTACAATAGGTGCGACCTCATTATGTTCTTCGCTAGTATTTTTAATAGGGTGTGTATCTTCTTCATGAATTAATTCAAGTCCTTCGTTACTCCCACTCGATTCGAGAGGTCCATGACTCCCACTCGCTTCTTGTACAATGAGATTATTCTCAAAGAACTCAGCATTTTGAGCAACAAAAATCTTGTTCTCGAGTGGATAATACAAGTAGTAACCTGATTCGTCAAATAGTACACACTTATATAACAACCCTAATACAGATCCTGACCGAATGCCCTTGACCAAGGCAAAAGGTGTTCAAAGTTCCACCAAAAAAAGGATAATAAAATAAACATACACAAGAGTAGAATAATGATAAAAAGATTTGCCGGTAGAGTTATTCCCGGGTGTATGTTCCCACGATGGCTTTTTTTTGTTTTTGCAATTGAAAGTAAAAGTAATCCTGAGTTAGATGAGAAATGATATTGAAACTGATGGAGATATTTAGTATATCGATGGAAACACAGATGTTAGTTACAACCTAAAATTAATTTTGTAAATAAACCTAATTTAACTCTTACGGGAATATTGATATAGGAATATGGGGATCTTAAAAACTACTGGGAAACATAATTTGTTTATAGGGAAATCCTAAATTAAATCCTATACTAATATACGGGGGAACAGGAAATCAATGATATGGGAAACTATAATACTAAAAAAATTAAGAACAAATAAATGTAAATTAAAAATTAAAAATCTAAATTAAATTCTAATTAACTTTAATTTGAAAAATAAAAAAAAACACTAGATAAAACGGAGGTCGTTTTGAAGCTAAACGAAAAGAAAACGGTTAAAACGCACCCGGTTTTTAAAAACGGGTCTTTCTTCTCTAATGTCTTTACTCTTTTACAAACTGAAATAAAGAAAAAAATTTAAGAAAAGAAAATAAAAAAACAAAAATTGATAAAAAAAAAAAAAAAAAAAAAAAATAAATAAATTAAGGCTCCTTTACACTAAATTTTCTATGTTTTTCCTCTAGGACACTAAATGACAAAACAAAAGGGAAGAAAATTTTGTAAAAAAAAAAGAAAGAGAATATATTCTTTTTTATGTTAATTTTCTTCACTAAATTTTATATTTTTCCTAGACACTAAATGACAAAAGAAAATTTTATAAAAAAGAAAAATATTTTTTTATTAATTTTTGGATTTTTTATAAATTTTTAAAGATTAAAAACTAATTAAAACTAAGAAAATAGAAAAAGACAAAAAATAAAAGTTATAAAAATTCTGAAAAAATAAAATTAAATAAAGAAAAAGTTAACAATTCTAAAAATATAAAAATGCCCAAATTTTACTGATTAAATTAAAAGTAATTAAACTAATTAGATTTTAACCTAAATTATATTAATTAAATTAAATAAACTAAACTGTTGTTAACTTTGGGGACTAACTGAGTAAAGACACAAGGACTAACGAAGTAACAGGCTAATAACAAAAGGGATAAACAAGGTTAACTAAGAAATTGGAAATTACACTAATGGTCCCTGAGGTGGAGCCCGATTACAAACTAAGTCCTAATGGCTTATTAGCCAAAACTCAAAAAAGCAAACTTATAGAGGGGCTTAATGGCAACATTTTTCATAATAAGCACTATGTCTGAAATCCACTAAATAAGCCAGAAAATTAAGCTTTTGTGACTGCAGTAGCTTATTAAGCTTATGAGCTTATTTTGCTTTCTTTTTGGGATTTTAAGGCACAATAAGCTATAAAACTAAGGGAAATAGGCTGCTAGGGAAAAGGGAATCCTAAATAAGCTATGTTTTCTAGAATAAGCCCTAAAATAAGCTGGGGATCAATTAAGCTATATAAACAGTTTAACATAAAAGACAGAAAAAGGCCTACTTTAAGCTATTATTAAGCTAACTAAACAAGGGAGATAAGCTATAAAATTTTGGGGAATTAAAGGGCTACCTATGGGCTATATGAAAAAGCCATAAAATCCTAGTGCTTATTATCTAAATAAGCTAGAAAAGTGGGCTGAGTTTAGGTGCTCAGCACCAGGGGAGGGCAATGCAGTGGCTTAAGGGGCTTTTTGGGCTTATGAAAATAAGCTCTTATGAGCTTTTTAGCCAAAACAAACCACAAACAGATTAACAAGGGATGCAAATGAGCTTATTTTCAAAGTATGAGAGCTTAAGGGCTTTTTAAAACTGCTGAATATGGGGCTTAAAAATGGGGGATTTCAAAAATCATTCAAAGCTAAACTTTGACTTATGTTGTCAAATTAAAGGGACAGCAACAAGTGGTTGGGTAAATTGGCTAGAAACAACAATAACAAGCACAAAAATAGTGTGCTTAAGCTGCATAAGCAGCTTGAGCACTTAAGATCAATTTGGCTTATTCCAAATTTGACAGAATACAAAAAGGCACTTAAAAACTTATTTTAAAACTAAAAATGGTGATTAAGGTGGCTTAATAAACCCCACACACTCAGCCAAAGTTGGCTGAGTGCACTTGACCCATGCCAATTCCCATTTGACCCATTTTTAAGGCTAAACCAAACACCCCCTTATTTTATAAAACGGAATTTTTTAACTGATTTTTGGTGAAATAAGGCTAAGAAAAGTGTTCACAAGTGGGGTTTAATCACTTTAAAACATTCTTACACAAGTTTAAACAGATTTAAAAAACTTATAAGAATCTTATAAATTCGACAAAAGCAGTATCACACAAACTCTTAAAAGAAAGACTTAAAATTAAAATTAAACTAAAACAGGGGAGTAACATGGTGTGTGGTGTTCGGCTTGCTCTTTCTTCTTTTATAGAGGTCCTTTTCCTTCTCTTTGTCTTGGGCTGTGCTTGTTGTGAGAGTAGGAAGCATTTATAGAGGCTCTCAGCCTTTCTTTGCACTTGGGATGAGTTTGTTGTGAGAGTAGGAAGCCTCACAAGCAATCCTAGCCCTTGGTTTCACTTCTCATGATCTCAGCCATTGAAAGGGGGTGCGGGGTTGAGTGATTCCCAAGTGGGAAGGGTTATAGGGGCAGGGTAAGGTGGGAAATGGTGAGGGATGGCTGTAGAGTGTACTAGGGATAGTGGTTTTGGCTAGAAACCGTGGGAAAGGGTGGTATGGTTTTGGCGCGAAGGTGGTTACAGTACGGGGTGGGTTGCAGGGTTTAAAAGGGAAGTTTGGAGATGGTGCACAAATGGTCCCTCAACTCTCTCTCTCTTTTCATTTCTCTTTTAAGCCGAAAATTCAGTTATAAGCTAGTTTGGAAAGTGGCAGGAATGGCCCTTGTCGTTTTTATAACTAAAGATTTAAAAGAGGTTTTGGAAATGGCAATAATGGTCCCTGCTGTTTTATAACTAAAAGGGCAAAAGGAGGTTTTGGCAAATTGCAAAACCAGCCCTTGTGTTTTATTTTTCTATTTTTCTTTATAAAACAACTTTTAAACTTGGCATTTTTGGCCCTTTTCTTTATTTTTATCATTTTTAATTATAAAACAAGGTTTTTAAAATTTACATTTTTGGTCCTTGAGTTTTATAAAAAAAAGGTATTGGGCTTGGGTTTTGTGTTTGGGCTTGTATTGGGCCCACTGGGTTTGGGTTTGGGCCCAATAAGGTGTGTGGGCTTGGATTGGGCCTTCAAAGTCTTCACAGTCTTTGTCAATTGCACACAAATGGGCTGTTGTAATTGATTGAGGGCCCATTTGGTCTTCACAGTCTTCATAGTTATACTATTGGGCCCCCCGGACCCATCAGATGGGTTAAGATTGCATTTCAGTAAGTATACTTCAGTCCGAGCTCCGGTTTGACTCTGATTCCTTTAGTATTTGACTCTGACTTTGGTATTTTTGGTACTTAGGCCTTGATTTTGCACAGTCATTTTTCCATCCATGCTCAGTTTGTCATTTTGCTTGGTTTTTCCTGTCTTTTTGATTATATCCAACTTCCGGCACCATACAAATGCAAAACAAACATAATTTGGTCATTTTTGTCTGTTTTTTTGGTCCATTTAAAAGCTCGTTTATAGAGGTAAAAGATATGTGTAATTAAGCACTTATCAAATCCCCAAACTCAGGTATTTGTGTGTCCCTCACGCAATGTTAATGAAGTAAACATGTAAGCCCCGTTTTTCAATCACCATTTTTCTCTCTGAATTTACACTAACTACAACTAATATTTTTGGATTTTCCCTCATTTTTTTTAAACAAGTTTTGACTTTCTTTATTTAATAACACTGGGCTCATAGAATGAGAAGCGTCCGTAGATGTGATCTACGGATGTCCTGACTGATTTAAATTCACGTCCTTGTATTTTTCACAAGTTCCCAAGCTAAGCAATTTAAACAAGATCATTGTCGATATAAGTCCCTTAATATGTTAAGCGCCTCCATACTTATGACTTGTGAATTTTCAACTCCCAACATGGATATAACGATATGAATTTTTGTACTTATTTCTAATTTAACAAATATCAACTTATTTTCATAGTCATAATTCAAGATGAATCATGACTCAAAGCAACAACTTATTAAGACTATTCGTACTTGATTTCCGATATTTAAAACTTTAGAACAGGTTTAAGCAATTTGCAAAACTAGCCCTTGTGTTTTATTTTCCTATTTTTCTTAATAAAACAACTTTCAAAACTTGGCAATTTTGGCCCCTTCTTCTTTATTATTATTTTTTTTTATTTTTAATTATAAAACAAAGTTTTTAAAATTTACATTTTGGTCCTTATGTTTTATAAAAAAGGATTTGGGCTTTTGTTGGGCTTGGGCTTGTATTGGGCCCAAGAAGGTACAGGTTTGGTTATTGGGCTTTTTCAAGCCCAATAAGGTTATGAAGTGGGTTTTGTGTGTACAATGGCTTAGTTTGAACCCCCACCTCGTTGCTAGCGGAGTGGGATATCACGACACATCTTTTACTTGTTCCATAATATCAACTGCATGCTTCATTGGCAAAATTTCAATATTCATGTATTTTTGCATTCACATTTCATTCATGCTTCTTTGGCATTTATCTTTTAAATCACTATAAAATCTCGCTTTGAAAACTCAAGTTACAAATTTGAAGCTTTTTCTGAAAACATCGATTAACTTAGTTGAATTAAATTGGGTACGTATGATTAGGCGGATTAGAAATTAACGGGAGAGAAAACCACAAGTTACTCGTATAAGTTTTTAGAAGAATCTTGCTTGGCACATAAACTTATATTTAACTCTATCATTAAAATTCAAAGCAATAGAATTCGTGAAAGCTTGGCCTAAAGGAACTAGCTAGGGCTCAACACGCCCGATCAAGTCAAAAATTATTCTTATTCTACCCAAAAGAAAAGCAAAACTGTGACAAAACACTTATTATATTTTTGAAAATTTTTAATTTTTTCATGTATATTTTTGAAAATTTTTAATTTTTTAATTTTTTTGGTATTTTGGTGGTAAAAACGGGTTTACGTGGTAACAATGCTGCAGGCAATAATCAAATCGAAGATACCCCCCCAAACTAGAACTAAACATCGTCCTCGATGTT
>BQNB010076478.1:2363-31148 GCA_026074375.1 Tanacetum coccineum
GCTTGTTTTGCTAATTGTATTGTGCAGGAACGGATAACTAAGAAAAGGACGAAAAACAAAGCCAAAACGACAAAACCGGACTCGGAATGGAAAAGACTGTGAAAGACAAAGCCAAATCGAAGCCGAAAAGTCAATCAAGCCAAAAAGTCAACAGAAAAGTCAACTGGTCAAAGTCAAAGTCAACCCCGAGGCCAAAAGTCAAAGAAATATAAGTTTAGGGACTGAAATTGTAAATCCCTAAACTTGTATTTTAAAAGAGAAAAGAGAAAAATGAAGACAAGGGCTCAAACTGTCAATGTGGCAAAGTTACACTCCAAGGGCCCAAACTGCCATGTCCATAAACTTGTACACATAAGGATGTACGGTGCAAAGAGTTATATAACTCTTGGGGACTTGTTTTGCCAAGTCCCCAAAGTTATATAACCACAAGGACGAATTGTGCAAAGAAACAAATAACCATGAGGGGCCAACCTTGCCATTTCCCCAAACACATCCCCTGTTATACTCAAACCAATTTTCCCGCTCGTTTTTTCCCCCCAAACCAACTCACGGGTGTGTTAACCCGTTTTTACCCTGTAAACCTTCACCACCACCATGGGTAAACCATTCCCTCCCCCTCCACTAACTTTCCCAGCTGTAAGATTGCCAAGTTGGCAATCTCACAACTCCCTAAGCCCATGTCGACGACCAAGATTGATTTTTGAAGAATTGAAGGGCCAAGATTGAAGCTATGAACCACTCACACAACAAACACAACCCTTTTGTGTGTCTACAAACAAGCACAACAGCAAAACCAAGAGGAAGACACAAGCATAGTCGTTTTTTCCTATATATAGCTTTGTAAAGCCATTGTGGCAACCAAGTAGTTTTTAAGTCAGTTTTAGTGTAGTTTTTAAAAAATAGTTTAATTGTCTTTAAGCTACTTTCTTTTATGCACTTGTAATTCTCAGTTTTAATGAAAATTTAAGCTATTTTTACTCAATAAGCTCTCAATAAGCTCATTTGAGCTTATTCTTGTTAATAAGCTCAAATTCAGTTTAAAACTTGTTAAAAGCTCTTAAATACTGTTTTCAGTTGAATTTAGTTCATAAATGCTCATTGGATTTTGATTTTGGAAGCTATTGGAGAAATAAGCTCATAAAAGCTTATTGAGCTTATTGCTCAGGGAATAGAGGCAAGGGCCATTAGGACAGGTTTGTTTAGGCCCTCACTCATGTAAGAGTGGCCTTAGGTTCTGATGACAACATAATATCCAAAGGTCTTTCAATTTTCTATTTTTCATTTTAAGCTTATCTTTTTAGCTTAAAGGAAATTAGCTATTTGCTTTACTACTTTACTAATGCATTAGTTTAGATTTTTTATTGGCTGTTGTGCAGTTTTCTTATCTGACATAATTTTGTTTCTAGATTAAGACTTATTTTTCTTCTACAAATTGAGTCTATAAATAGTGTTATATGCTAGCTGAGCAAAACTAGCTTATTTGTCTTAATAATGCTAGGCTTTTTAGTTTGAAATTAGGTTTAATAGTCAAAATAAGTAGGAGTGGATAAATGTTTTTTAAAGTTTTAGTCTCTAAAAATGATTTTAAACTCACTTTGGGTTGAAAGTTTTTTGATTAAAGGGGTGTTTGGCACAAAGACCAAATGAGGTCAAACAAGGGTTTTGCATGGGTTAGGTCATAAGGTCAGTTTAAACACAAGATTTAAGCTACTTTTAAGTGTTTTTAAAAACAATTTTAGTTGGATGATTGTTTTTCAAAAGGTATAAATTGGTTTCAAACTGTGAAGTTTTTTTAGTTACCACAAGTGCTTATTTGATTAATCACTTGTGGTTTGAGTTTAAGTATTCTAAAAGGTGTGCTTTGTGTGTTAAAAAGGGGCTGTCAAAAGCCTTTGGTCCTTTTGACTTTGGTGAGTCAAAACCATCAAGTCTTTGTGTCACAGTTTCAATAAGCCCAAAACACCTTTTTCTCAGTCAAAAATAAGCAAGTAAAAGTGATTTTCCAAAGCTCAAAATTGGTGCATAAGCTATTTAGCTATAGAACTCAATCTGTTTAAGCTTATTTGTACTTTTTAGAGACTTATTCGTCAGCTTAAATAGCTGTCAAAATAAGCCCTTGAGCTTTGCCATATGCTCCCCTGGTGAAATGGGGGACCTTTAAGCTATCCTTTCTCAGACACTAAAAAGCAATTAAGCCACAAGTTTTTGGCTTATTTTAAGGTTATAGGCTCTTCTATAGCCTCTTCAGTTTAAGCTTTGAAAAGCTTATTTGGTTGGGGGCTAAATTATTTTAGCCCAATCTTGCCATTTGGCTGTTTTGCATCCCTTAGCTGTAGGATTGCTTATCTTTTGACTTTGGCTTATTGAGCTTATCCCATAAGCTCAAATTGTGTCCTAGTAAGTTTTTAGGTTAAGTTAGATAGTTAGTGTGCTTATTTCCCTTTTTCTTTAGCTTATTTGTTCAAGTCTTAAGCAAATTTTAGCTTTTAAGCTTATTTCATGTTTCTGTCACTTAGAGCATTTTCCATGCTTATTAGTTTAGGTTTCCGTACCTTTAGTTATTTAAGTTTGTTCTAAGCCCTTTTGCTGATTTAGTCCTTAGCTTAGCTTATCAACCTTATGACTTAGAAAGTTAGCCTTTAAGCCTTTTTTAGCCTGCTGTCACATAGCTTATTTTATAGTTATTCTTATGACCAAAGTCAAAAAGTGTCTTTGTTAAAGTGTTAATTATATCTGTTCTTTCATCTTTCGATGTTTTAAGTTTTGCTAAAAATCACTTTTTTAATAAGCCAAAAAAATAAGCCAGGTAGGGTTGTTTTGTCACTTTTCCATAGTGTAGGGTTACCGTTTTCCACACAAGTGTTTATTTATAAGTTATACGCCTACCCTTTGTTAGATTTGTACACTTTCTAACCCTTTGAGTTTAAAAAAAAAAAGGGAAGATACTTGGTCCGGGTGAGCAAGACTCGATACCCGGACCAAGCAATACATCCCTTTAACTCCACCACACAACTTACCACTGCGCCCTTGGGTCTGTTTTCGTTAAGACTCAAGGGCAAATCTGTTTAAGGTTCATTTTGACTTATTAAGCCCCCATAAGCTGTAAAAGCTTATTCTCGGGGCTTATTGCATAAGCTGTGTGGAGTTTGGTATTTTTCATAGGATTGTCAAGTTGTAAAGTATTTTTAGAAAAAATTTCAGAATTTTTTGTAATCATTTACTATTTTTTATAATTTAATTTAGTTAAAAGTTTGTTTAATTCATAAAAAAATAGAAAAATTATCAAAAAAATATTTTGCTTTTTTAGAAAATTTTATTTTACCATCTAGTTTGTAGGAAAAATATAAAATTTTTCGTAGGGTCATTTTTATAACTTTTTGTCTTTTAAAGAACGGGTCCGGGTACGGGTTTTTGTTTTGACTCGTTTTTGGGTCAAACGAACTCCGTTTTCGGTCTAGTCTTTTTCATTCTTCGTTATTTGACCCGTAGAGTAGTTTAGAAGTGAAAAATTTTCCGTAGGGTTATTTTTAAAGATTTTAGGTTTTCCCCCTTTTGTCCGGGATTCGGGCCTTCGTTTTCTAGTTTAATTTCATAATTTTTAGGTTTTTCTTAAACGTTTTAGTCCGTTATTGTTTAATTTGACTTTTTCAACTTCCCAAACTCATTCCTTCCTTCAAACTCAAATCTTCGATCGTATCGATTTACCATTCCAGCCTCGTTGGGGATTTACGACCCGGGAAAGCTCTATACTACTTCTCGGTATCATTGATTGTCGGTTTTTACACTTCTTTATATATTTTATATTTTGTTATATATTATATATATTTACGGTGTGAATCCGGCACGATCACTTACCCTTACCGTTAGAAGAGAAGTCCTCTAACATCTGGTTTTTCAAAAAGTTGAACACAATTTTTCAAGAATTTCTCGATGACAAATCATAATCTTTCGAAATTGTGTGTTCAACACTCCATCCCTCACAATGTTTTCAAAAGACAACAATTTTTAATTGCGTCCGATTTTGAGGGGAGTTTTCGCGAATACAAAGTTTTATGTTCATTGGTTATATCATTCAACAACATTCTTATGTGTATTCTAAACATAGCAAAATGGTTCCAACTATCATGCTGACATATTTTCTCCCAGGGTTTCAAGGACATATTTTAATCACAAGGTATTTCAAAAACTAAGTGTTTATTATTAAAATTAAGGGGAGAAAAATGTAATTAAAATATGATATATTCGATCTCTATGTGCTGAAAAGGTTTTATGGTTTGATCTTATACCCAAAAACATCTTAATTCACGACGATTCTGAAGTCATAAGGTGGTTAGTGTAGGAATCAATCTATGATTCCAACCAGAACCGAGGATGTCTACCCAAGGATAATCCAAAGTTTAGAAATAGCAGTCCTTATGTATGATTGGAGATGTTTGTATATGGGGGAACTCTACATAGCGCCGACTATGATTGAGCTAACTCAGAAAACAATCACAACAAGTGTTTGTAATGACGTCTTGGTAAGCATTGAGGCGTTGTAGAATGAAAAAAGAAATGTATGGATATAGGGTGTAAGAAAGTAGCCTCCACACACTTAAGGCAGAAACTGGGTCAATAAATATGCTGTCAGAATCACAAGTTGATGCTGACATTGAAAACGGACATCATGGGACCCAGTGAGCAATGCTTAACCCTTCCAGCCATTCGAGTTTCTCTTAAAAAGACACTTGTCTCATTTGTCACGGTGTACACACGTTTTCTATTGACATCTCATTTCCAGAGATTGTTGATATTGAATAGGTGGCAAACTTTTTTGTTTTTTCTATTTTTTCTTTATCAGCTCCCGAGTCTAACCCAAAATGATCTATCGAGTCTAGAGCCAGAGATCAATAAAAATCTCGTTAGGACACATTCCAATTCAAACACTTGATGAACTCCATCAAGTTCAAAGCTGTTATCAAGAGTCCACGCATTATCATGTGATATTTGCAAGAAATCCGAGTGATACTATTGTATTCACAATGAGATGGAATCATGCTTGAGCCAGCATCAAACAAGCTCTTGGTAGGTGACTTGCGAGATTCTATATGAATTAAACTTGTGACAACTGGATATCGATTTGGTCCAGTAAATGAATTGACGGTTGATGAATTTTGATAAAAACATGACACTCTCGATGTGTTACAAAAACTCTTTAACGAGTGACACGTCGATTGATTTTCAAATCAATTTTCTCGTTTATCACTAACGTAAACCTGCAGGTCAAACGGTGGTAACGGCAACCTCAATCCCATTCAAATGCTCAATCTCGGGAAGACATACAATCTAGAAAGGTCAAGATTTAAGACAAGTCTTCCGCTAAACTCTGATTTGAAGCTTTCAAGATAATGCAAAGTATGGGCATGTTGGTCAAGACATAAGATCGCATGATGGGCAAAGTTGATAAAGACATGAATTAAGGCTCAATGTCAAGATCGCAATGCAGAAGGAACAAGCCTACAACAGATAACGAAAGACAAAGACAAGGAACACTCGAGCTTAAATGACAATAGCAATTCACTGTAACCTCATAAGGAGGTGTCATTAATGAACTCACTTCGGGAGGAGATTGTTAGTCCTCAATTTTATTGAGTCAATATGGAAGCTTGTTTTTTCCCGTGTTCAGACTCACTTCGGGGGAGATTGTTAGCCTCAATTTATTGAGTAGACAGGATGCTCGGTCATCTCAACGATGGAGTTCGGTCTTTAATTAGTTAATGTTTGTAATAAGTATAATAGCGGGAATCGGCTCGATAGTTAATATAATTTTGTATAGTTTCGTTAATCCCAAGCAAAACCCGAGCCGGGTCTAGTTACATATCCCGCGCGTCACTTTAATGTGTAGGGGAATATATATATATATTTAGATTTTTTCTTTTCGGTAAAAATTTCCTAAGTATATATAGATATGTTCTTTTTAGATATTATCAGTTTTTCATTTTTATGAATTATCTCATAATTTCTTTTTCTATGCAAAAATCTTTTCTCTCTCAACTCTCTCTCATCTCTCTCTCTTTTCGATTCTCTCTCTCTCTCTCTAGTTTCTTGTTTCGTGTTGTAATTTATGAAGTGAAGTGTTAATCGAAAACCTACACACACAAAGAAAAGATAGACTGCGAGAAAGCTAATATGCGGAAATTAAATTCTTACTTGAAAGGATTCAAGCAAGTAGAATTAAGCTAAACTATGATCAAAACCTAACTATTCCCCGCGCAGCGGCGCCAAAAACTTGATGCGGTTGTTGTAAGGGACTTCTACAAGAAGTTTTACAAATCCCTAGGCAGAGTACCTAACCGTTGTAGTAGTAGTATAGGCAAGACTCGGGGGGTTGTTATCGTTCTCTAGGAGAATAGGTTGGGAAGACTTGATCACAGTCTAACAAAATTCTAGGGGTTGAGAGAAGATTATTTTTGTGTTTTTATATTTTATAGAAAGCAGGTAAATCATATGTTAGAGAGGTTTGGTTGGTTTTAGCTATTAAACTAAATAATAAACAACGCTAATGGTGATAACAATATAATAAAAAGATTGTATTTATTTAATCATGTATTACTCACTAGATTGCTTCTCCTAGTGTTGTTGCTTTGTCACACTTGTGGATGATTAATGTAAACTATTTAATAATCTCATGAAACAGATTACACGAACCCGTCGTTTACTTAATATTCCGTTGAGGCATGCACAAGTAAGGTAGTATGAAGACTATTACAAGGCCCCCAAGAGTATATTAAATGCATTTGAAATATATTAAAAGTGGATCAACCATATAAGGGGCAAGGTAGTATGAAGACTGTTATCGATGTATACTTTTCTACACATTAATGTTCCTAGACAATATAACAGCGATACAGATACAAGCAGGTTTTCTAAAGCCTAACATTCATATTATCACAAGGGAAGCCAATCTACTAATATATTTACATTGCTATTGTTTTGCATACAATCATAACATGAACACAATAGGGAGTTTAGCCATGTTGTTAAAGATAAAGCAAGAACAATAATTATCAACACAAGACATATTGAATGATTAAGATATCTTACTTGATTAAAATAGGGTCTCCGTCTCCTTTTTACTCTAAATGATTACACTCTTAAAACCCTTAATTTTTCGGGTTTAATATATATAATAAAATCGCTTCGACGGAGTCGAGTTCTTATCGTGTCGCCGTCGTGATGTAGAATTTAATAGTGTTGGGCATGGGTCGTTGCGAGCTGGACGAGTCGTATGATGAATAATTCTAGATCTTGGCTGGGTAGTGCGAAGCTGACGCGTCGTGATTTTTGTCGACTCGGTTCGTGGATGAATTGTGACGGAGTCACATGTATCTTGTCGTGGTCGTCTCAATGCAGCTGAGAAACATAATCTTGAGAGATGTTGGTGTAACGTCCGTAGTATTGTCCGGTTTCTTCTCCATAATGAGACCCAAGCCACGTGTATTTCTCCAGATGCCTTTCAAAATTTAAATACCTGAAAAATGAATGATTAAGTACTATTTTGGGATAAATACTGAAAATGTGTTTAAATGACACTTCACAAGGGTTCTTGCGATTCAAAGTGATAAAACTAAATTTAACCATAGAGGTCTTTAGTAGTTCTTTGATGTGTTATAATGTGTACTTCATTTTTTTTTGAGTAAAATTGCCAAAAAATGTCCTTTTAGTTGGTCAAAGTGCCAGATATGGTCCGTCGAATTTCGATTATTGCAAAAAATGTACGTTTGAACCGGTTGGGTTCCACTTTTGGTGACTCGGTTCGATATTATTGAAATGACTAAAATACCCCTCTGCAATTTGGCCAAACCACAAGGACCATTTTTGCAATTCTCTCTTTTTATTATTATTATTATTATATTATTATTATTATTATTATTATTTGCTTATTATATATTTATTTTTTTTAAATTTTTTTTTTAAAAAAATTATTTCATTTTTTTTTAATTTTTTTATTTCGTTTCAGTTTACGAGCAATAATTAAAAAAATTTAATTTATACAAAGCAATTTAAAAAAAATAATTTTCTTTTAGAAAAAAAAAATTTAAAAATAATTAATTTTTTTATTTCGGTTTCAGTTTACGAGCAATAATAAAAAAATTTAAAATTTTATTTTTTTATTTTTTTATTTCGTTTTCAGTTTACGAGCAATAATAAAAAAAAATTTTAAAAATTATTTTATTTTTTCGGTTTCAGTTTACGAGCAATTTTATTTCGGTTTCAGTTTTTTAGAAGAAAAACAATTAAATTAAATTAAATTAAATTGAAACCGAAATAAAAAAAATTTAAAAAAGTTTTAAAAAAATAAAAAATAATAATTTTTTTTATTTCGGTTTTAGTTTACGAGCAATAATAAAAAAAATTAATTTAAAATTTTTTTTTATTTCGGTTTCAATTTACGAGAAGAAAAACAATAAAAAAATTAAAATTAAAAATTTTAAAATTGTAAAAAAAATTTAGAAAAATAAATAAATAAATAAAATATAATAAATAAATAATAATAATAATAATAATATAAAGATAGAATTGCAAAAATGGTCCTTGTGGTTTGGCCAAATTGCAGAGGGGTATTTTAGTCATTTCAATTCGACCAAGGACCAAAAGTGAAACCAAACCTTTAAATCGGACGTGGGTTTTTTTGCAAATTTCCAAAATTCGTTCGGACCAAAATGTCATTTTTTTTGCGATTTGTGCCCAAACTTAAAAGGACCATTTTTGCAATTTACTCAAAAAAATTTAACAAATCCTAGATTAGGTTGAGTTTTCGTGTGATCCTTTCTCTTGAATCATGCGAATAAGGTTAAGTGATGATCAATATTGATTGTTATTGTGTTGTAATATCTCATACATGTTTAGAAATGCTTTAGGATAACTTAGTTTAAATCTTGAATGATCAAAATGTGATCTTGCATTGAGCGTATAAAGTTTTTCTCAGAAGAACATGCGAAAGAGATAATCAAGTGTTCAAACGTGCTTGTGTTTGTGTTGTTATCAGTTTCACACTCTTAGAAATGCATTAGGATCATTAAACTTGATTTGTGAATGCTAAAAATGAGTTCTTGATGTGTTTCGAGTGTAAAATGCCACTTAGAAGAATTGTAGGATGTGTTTTTGATGCTATTGATCGTATGTTTATGTGTTGGGTTGAGATATAATGCTTGCAAATTTGTGTGTTCAAAAATGTTGTGAATTTTTGTGCTTTAAAAGTTTCGAACAAGTGATACTTGTTATTTGGTTTGAAACAAGCGAATCACCTTTAGGTTGACAATCATGCGAACCTCGGGTTCACTAAATCTAGCGAACCTAACGGTTTCAAAAACAGTGTGTAATCCCAAATATTACACTCATGTCACAACAGAATATCAGAAACAAAAGATGAAGAATTATAGAGAGGGAAAGTAGAAGGAAGAGAGAAAGAGGAATGGTTGAATTGATAGAAAGAAGAGAGAAACTATCTGCACATCCCCAAAATGTGTCGCAGTGAAATAGATAAACGGGGGCGTGACGTCATAAATATACAAGCACAAAGTACAAGAGAACAACCACTATATGGACGTTTTAAAAATAATACCTCGTTGCATTAAATTAAAATAAATAAAGTTTTACAATAATTCAAAATATTCAAAGTCATTGCGGAAGCATAAAATAAGTTTTAAATGACAACGGGTATTTAAGATAGATTGTTAGGGTATATCGCACCTGCACACATCTCTATACAGACCTCTGTACAGTTTATAGCTCCTGCACACACCGCTCGAACAAACAAAGAATACAAACAAGGCTTACAGAAAGTAAATGTGGAATATATCTGACCTAGATAAAATGTGTATCCTACGACTAAGATAGTAGTTGGCAGTCCACGGGATCAAACCAGAGAGATATTATTAAGCTCTGAACTAAATTGCTCAGGCTCGTGCCAAACTGCACGATCGTGCCAACTGCACGACCAATGCTAAACTGCACGATCGTGCCAACTGCACGACCCGTGCTAAACTGCACGTCTCGTGTTAAACTACACGCCCCGTGCTAAACTGCACGGGGTACAAACACACACACCCAGATCCTTAGATACAAGTTTACAATTACAATGAGGGGGTATTTATAAGTGTGAGACCTATCTTCAGTTTACATATTCTACCGATGTGGGATTGGGTTTGCACCCAACAATCCTCCCCTCAAACCCAGTACTACAATAGGTCTTCCTTCCAACGATACAAGACGCAACATGTTCTAGAGTCGTTGGACCACCTGTCCCACTTTATCTGAACAGCGTGATCTGCTCTACCTGAGCTATCGTTGAATCTGGATTAACTTGGGGTTGCGCCACCTGCGCCACACAAATCAGGGCCTATATCAGTCTTCACAACTTAACAATCTCCCATTTGGAGGCTGATCACTTCACTGCTCTCCGTCTCAAGTAATCTCTATAAACTTCAAACCACCTTCCCTTTAACAATGCTACTGCTCTAACCTTTCTGTATCGCCGAACATCCGGAACACGCTGCACCAACCAAACGCAGGGCTAGGAGACTTTCGATACAAGGTATCGTGAACTAACATCATTAAACTGGGAATAATCTTCCCTTAAACAATGCTACTGCTCTAACCTTTTTGTACCATCGAACATAGGGAACACGCTGCACTAACCAAACACAAGGCTAGGAGACTTTCGATACAAGGTATCCTGAACTAACATCATTAAACTGGGAATAACCTCTCTCTGGTAAGACACTATCCTCAGTTATTAATTCACTCGGAGGCCAGTTGAAGCTGCGTAGAAATTCAACTTCTTTTTCATCACCAACCTGGTGAACATCTCTACAAGGCTCTTCGTTCCAAGAATCTTCAGCAAAGATAAGGACCCTTCACTTATCACTTCTGAAAAATGCTTTGCCTAATGCAAACCTTTGAGTTCTTCATAAGATGAATCAAACTTATTTTTTAGTTATTGTCACAGATATTAAACACTTTCCTATTGAGCTCAGCCTTACGTCTCTTAATTAGAATCTCAACCATGATCAACTCTATGCTCGGCTTATGCAATTGCATAAAAGACTTATATAGTTAACACTAGTGATTCTTCTTAGGTAGTCTAGACTCCCACTCGATTGTTGTTACACCAACTGTAAGCATCATAACAAGCACCTATTCTCAAAGAATCTATCCTTCAATCTCGAACAACTTAGGGCAACTACCACTTAGGTTGTTAAATTCTTTCATTGTCGGAGCCTGCCGACACAATCATGTCATAACTATAACAGTAATATAATGGAGGACGAACCAGCCTTTTTTTAAGTAGCAACAATGGTCCATAGCACATCTCTTGTACCCTGCCCTCTGTATAAAACTGTCAAATTTCAAGTACCGTAGCCTCGGTGCTTGAATCAGTCCGTACAGAATTTCGTTCAATCTGCACTCTAGGTTTTATTTCTGCCTAGCTAGCTAAAAACCCTCGCTTTAGTGCTGTGTAGATGTATCATTTAAGGCTCCCACATAAGAAAGCTCCTGCAGCTAAAATACTCAAGACTAACCTGATTGTAGTCATCTTCACAACTGGAGAGAATATCTCATTGTAGTCTACCCCCTGTTTCTGTTGGAAACCCTTAACCACCAATCTAGCCTTAAACCTTTTCCTATCATTCTGCTCTTCTTTAACCTTGAACATCCACAATCTTTGTGATGCCTTCTTTCCTGCTGATATTGTGACTAAGGAATACGTCTGGTTCTTTTCAAGTGAAACCATCTCTTCAATAATAGCCTTCTTCCACTATACGGATTCTTTGCAACTCAAGGCTTCTGAATAAGACTCTGGTTCACCGTTCTTTGCCAGTAGCAAATAGTTTGCTGATGGAGGGTACCTTACTAGAGCCCTGGACTCTCTGGTAGATCTTCGTAACTATGGAGTCTTGGAGCCTCCCTCCTTGGAGAATGATCTGTCTTTAGAGTCTTCTTCATATGATCTTCCACTATCCTCGAAGCTCCCACTGTTTTCAGACCCCTCACTCGTATATGAGCTCCCACCTGGGCTTTAAGTGATTTCTGAACTCAACCCATGCTATGCAACTATGCTATCATTATCTGCAAGGTTCTCTGGAATGTCTACTAACACCACTTGACTCTTCTGTATTGGCTTCGTTAAGCTACTTGAATCTGTCACAGACCTGGCTGCATAAATAAAGTCCACAAATGTAATATCTCTACTTCGGATAACCTGGTGACTCTTTGTATCCCGAAAGCTGTATCGCATTTCATCTAAGCCGCTGCCTATTAATGTACATTTCATGGCTTCTCTGCAAAACCATCAGAAGCAAAAATCTCATAATTTACAACACATCGCATAAATTCAGCACACATGATCAAATATATTGTAGCTATTTATTTGAACCAATGTCCCCTAAACCTCACTTCTTACAAATATTGATTCTACTAAAAGTTCTTTTTTTGCTAATAAGCTAAACAAACACCCTTGTAATAAGCAATCTATATGTAACAAAAAAAGGTAACACTTACATCTTTTTTTATTAAAGAAACTCGTTAGCCATCTTGTTGCTTCATATCACCCACACCTCAAACAACCCTACACCTCATGACAACCACCCTTACATTCCTGTCACTCGAATTCTAACTACAAAAACCAATCAATACCACATCATAAAATTATTTTAATCGCATAAAAAATAAGACTTTTTTTGCTACACCATAAATAATATTATGCAAATAAAACTAAAATTTGAAGTCGACTTACCTCCAACTCCTCATTTTTCATACCATTTCTATAAAAACATAAAATGTATACATAATCAAAACAAATAAGATTGAATCTTTATAATAAAAAAAGGATTAAAGCTTGAAATAAGAGACAGTTAAAGTTAACAGCTTCGTTAGCGTGTGTCACGTATTTCCTAACCCTGCCGAAATCCTTGTATACCACTGCCATCAACTCAGCCGCCTTTGCTTCTCATTAGATTCTAAGAACTGGCCTTGTCTATGGATTTGTGTGTGTGTGTGTTTTTTCTAATATGAATTGGATATGTGAGATGGATGATATAGGTTGGATAGAGGGATCAAGAAACACATACCCCATCTTATTATAGGTTTGAGGACATGTGTGGATCACTATCGTTGTGATTAAAAAAGGATTAAAGAAGGTTGCCTGGTTGATAAGATCATGAGTGTGATTAAAAAATTAATATAGTTGAATTAAAATAATGAAGTTACTCTAGATTTATGAGAGAGTACTGTAGCTTTGTGAGACAAAACTTTTAGTACAAACAGTATATATACTAATAATAATAATAATAATAAATGGAAGGTCATTTTAGTCATTATAGTACTGATGATGGGGTATCCTAGTCATTTCATATGTTTTAACTGGTCAAACTAACAGTCAATAAAAAATTGAATTGACCTTGTTATGGGCCAACATTTTAAACTATTGGACTAAAACTGAAATACCCAGTAAACCACAAGGACTAAAAATGAAGTTAACTCTTTAACTAATCTTTACACTCGTAATTCTCGTTTATAAATTTTTGGTTTTCTTGTATTGTATTATAGTTGTGACTTCTGATTATGGAGTGCCTTTTAAGTCATCTTTTGAAAGAACTTGAAGGTGTGAATGAAGAGATCGAAAATATGCCATGCATCTTTCTTTTGCTTTTGACATCTTGTATTTGATTGCATGCACATCTTTTGTTTCAGAATTCAAGCTGCATTCCTTTACTAATTTGCTGGATGCAGTCTCTGAATTACTGTCTTCTTTCTCAGAACAAGTGTTTTGTATGACAACTAAATCAACTTTCAATGAATCAACATTCAATGCTGGAATTGGATTTGAATGATCTTCTTGTGTTTGCATCAACTTCTTTTGTTTCAACAATTGTGGAGTTCGTTGTTGATGAAGAATTAACTCAAGCATGTATTTCCCGAGGGAATCCATGTTAAAGATCATTGCATCGTAAAATGATTGAGCATCATATCTTGTATAATTCTGCATACGCGCTTTGATTTCTGAACTGAAAGCATTTTCAAACGTTGTTCTGAGTTTTGTCAAAGTAGTCTTGCAATCAGTCTGAGAAATTATTTCTTTGGTAAGATGATTTTCTAGTAAATCCAAGTCTTGAGAGAATGTTCTCTTGAAGATAGGCATGTTACCAAAATCTTGTAAAGTTTCTATGAGAAACTTGAGTTGTGACTGAATTGCTCGAAGACTGTTCATGCATTTAATTCTTGAAAGTTGTGTTTTCTCTTGAACTTTAGAAGTTGAACACGAAGAAACGGTGTGATTCTGAAGAACACTTGATGATTGAGTTCGCAAATTGGTATTTGACATTTTGATGAAGTTGTGAATGGATATCGGATCTTAAGTAGGTAAAGTGATTGTTGTTGTGGATTTAAATCAATTAACGTTCACGGGATTTTACAAGTCTTGGATTTAAACCGAGAAAAGAATGGAATCTTTCGCGGGATTTTACAAAATCAAGAAGAAACCGTGAAACAATAATTAATTTGATGTTGAAATCGTTGTTGTCATTGAAGAACTTGAACTTTCGTTAACGATTGATGAGCTAAAAATGACTAACGTTGAAGTTTGTACAAGAAAGGACTAACGGTGCAACGAGTTTTAACTAGAAGGGATAATTAATGCAACAAGGACTTGTTTTGAAAATTGCCTTTGAAGAGAGGGGCTGCATGTGCCATCTTTTCAAACTTGGTAATTAATGCAAATTCAGTCCCTCCAAAACTATATCACGTTCGTTTTAAATTTAGAAATTAGGGTTACGAATATAGTTTTTATCTTTTAAGCTCGAACGGTTATCAACGGTGAAAAATGAATATATCACGATGATCGAAACGAGTTCACGATCGTAATGGTGTATGTCTTAAGTCTCGTCTTTGAACGTCACACGAAACCATAAAACCAAAATTTACTTAAACATGTTAGAATTTGTCCTTGTTTTACTAGTTCGGTTCCTAGTATAGTTTAGATTGGTTCCTACTAGACAAGTTTAGTTCTGTTCACACAAAAAACTAGTTCGGCTTCTGTTGCAAGATTGAACTCGTTCGGTTCTTAAAAAAATGTTTAGTTCGGTTTATGAAGACATGGTTTAGTTCGGTTCTTGATGAAAATGACTAGATCGGTTCATTTTAAGTTGCACTAGATCGGTGGTCACGCAATGACTAGTTCGGTGGTCACGCGGATTGTCCTTGTTGCTAAATAAGTGGATCTTGTCTTTCCTTCTTGTCTTCAAGCCCGCGTTCAAACAAAGCAACCCAGAAAATAAGCTTACCGAAATAGGCTTCTTTCAAATAAGCAAAACTCAAATAAGCTTAACAAGCGAGCCACAAACAAAATAAGCTAAAAAACTTGAATAAGTTGTGTACAATGGAAAACTTGGACAAAATAAGCAACAAAATGCACCCACTTTTAAACTTAACCAAAAACGCACCCACTATTGGTTGAACTTAGACAAAACTAACACATATTTTGTTAAGAACACTTTTAATAAGCCCAAATGTGATATTGGACAGTAAGCCCAAAAGAAAAAAAATTGTTATCTCAAACAAAGAAAATGGTGTAAAATTTATATGAGAGCCGTATGAAATAAGCTCAAAATAAGTTGTCACAACAAAAACACTAAACCCACCCGTGGCTAGTGATACCAAATGTTATCCCAAAAACTTAACCCATATCACAATAATAATCCATACCAATAAGCAATAAGCTAGAAAAGGAGAAAGGAAAAATGGAAGATTTATTAGAGAGAGAAAGTAGAGAGTGGAAGATTACACACACACAAAAGTGTAAGAAATGGCAACCAACACCCTCTCCATGTGTGGAGAGGGTTCTTTTATACCCTTGAGCCATAAGTGGCATGTGGGCTTTTCTACTTGGGCCGGGCTTGGCTAAACTTGGGCTTTGAGCCCGAAACACGGACAATATTAGATTATAATCCAAGCTCGTTGAACCCGACTAGCCTATTACTTAACAAGACTAATTATGACTAATAAGACCGATAACATTCTTGTTCGACTTATATAAAATTAAGGCTAACATTTAGTCTTGAGCTCGTAGTCTTTAAAACTTCAATTATTAACTTGTGATATGTTGTAGTGATGAGGTGTCATTTTATACACTATTTCGGGGTCATTTAACCCCTTAAATCATGCAAATATGCCCATATTATATGCTTAATCATTTGTTTTTAGGTTTTTAGCACTTGGATGGAATTTAGAGGAAATACACGTGACTTGGGCTCATTTAGAGAAGAAACAGATGAGATTACGGACCTACACCAAATCCTTAAAGAAGTATTGCTTACAGAACGTGGAGACGGCGTCACAAGCATAAAGCGACGCCATCGTGATCTATTCAGTGACGGCGTCTAGAATTTGGAGACGGCGTCAGGACATGGCCGACTTAAAGAGGATCTAGAATCATCCACGTAGCGACGCCGTCAAGACCATAACGCGACGCCGTCGCCGCGATACCTCTATATATACAAAACCGATTTTAGGGTTTTAGAGTGTAACTTTTGGTGTGACTTTTAGGATAAATTTGTATAACTTAGGGAGACGAACCCTAGTCCTTGTAGCAACTTCATAGGTCATCTTTAGGGCCTCAAAACCCTATTGTACTACATTGGATCCATGTTTTAATTCTAGTAAGGTTATTTATCATTAATCATTCAATATGTCTATGTGTTGTGTGATTGATTTATCTTCTTACTTCCTTTATAATATGCGAGGCTAAGCCCTCCTTTGTATTTTCTTATGATTGTATGAAATTCAAATTGTAGATCCTTTTACTGTTGCTTCTTTTTGATAAATGTGCGCGTTAGGCCTTAGAAAACAAGCTTTTGTCTGTATCGCTGTTGACACATCTAGGAAAACGCGAGTTAGTAGAAAGGATACCATTGGGTAACAATCTTTATACTACCTTGCCCCTTATATGGTTGATCCCTCTTAAGGTATTTCACATGCATTTAATATACTTTTAGGGGCCTTGTAATAGTCTTCATACTACCTTACTTGTGCTTTGCCTTAACAGAATATTAAATAGACGACGGATTCGTGTAATTCGTTCATAACCTAGGAAATACTTACACATTATATCACATGTGTGACAAGGCAACATGATTAGGAGAAATAATCTGATAAGTAATGCATGATTAAATAAGTACATTTAATTATCATAAAGTTATCACCCGTAGATTAGATTAGATATTAGTTTAATTATTAGTTTATCAAACCAACCTCTCAAACCTTAGATTTACCTGCTTTCCTATAAATATAAAAATACAAAAATAATCTTCTCTCAACCCCTAAAATTCTGCTAGACCATGATCAGGCCTTCCCAACCTATTCCCCTAGAGAACGACAACAATCCCCGAGTCTTACCTATACTACTACTGCAACGATTAGGTACTCTACCTAGGGAGTTGTAAAACTTCTTGTTGAAGTCCTACGACGACCGCATCAAGTTTTTGGTGCCGTTGCGTGGGGACTACTTCAGTTTTGATCATATTTTAACTTAGTTCTACTCGCTTGAATCCTTTCAAGTAAGATTTTAATTCCCTTCATTAGCTTTTTTGTAGTCTATCTTTTTCTTTGTGCCCTTTGTTCGTAACATATGTAAATTATAATGAATAGGTATGGTTATTCTAGCATAGGTAGGTTTGATGTATTCTTCCGTAATCAATTCTTGGTGTTCCAACAACATCAAGATGAATCTCTCTACGATTCATGGACTCATTTCAAAGACGTAATCTTAAAATTCCCGAATCATGGCCTTAGTATATGGATCCTAATTGAAATCTTTCTTAAACATCTCGACTCGTTATCCCGCCATATCATCAATTTGACAGCAAAAGGGGATCTTAGGAAGTTTAGTGATATAGGAGCATGGTATGCCATAGAGTATTGTGCCCAATATGATAAAAAATGTAGCAACCCAACAAGCGCTATTTCTGATGAAACAGTAGCAAATCCAAATGCTCAAATAGTTGGGGATGATATGGTTAGGGTACAGGTACCTAGGTGCATGGCATGGTTAATTTATGATGAGAATGTAGATAGCCTAAGTACGATGGATAATGAGATAGAAGTTACAAGCTCTGAGGTAAATCCAAATTGAGGACGTGGCTTAACAATTCAAGTGACAAGGTATGATGTGGCAGAGTTATACGTCATTGAGAGCTCTTATTGGTCCAAGCACAGAAGGAAGGACACACGGGCAATTAAAGAAACACACCAATGATTGAGATTTTGCACAAAATATAGTACAAAAGAAGCACAAAGGGGTCTGACACACGGAATGCCACGTTGGCAATCCATGTGCTCATCAAATCAATCCAACGGTTGAGAAAATGGATCCAATAATTAGAATGATTCAAGGGCCAAGATCAAGGGAGCGTCTAACTGACTTGAGGACCTAGAAGCTTCATCTCAAGGCTATAAAGAGAGCCACTCACTCACACACAACACGTCTTTTTTTCTTCTTCTGAATCTTTAAGTTTTCTAAAGTAGCTTTTGTAATCTTTTCATTTAAGTGTAATTTTCGTATTAAAACTCTTGTAATTTCCATTTTAAGTGTTGTATCTGTATTAAATCAATGAAATATTAGTTACTTTGTTAAATATGTTTTTGCTTAGTATGTTCTCAAATTTCCAAAAGCTCTTATCTTCTATAAGCTCTAAAATCAATCATAAGCTCTCATAAGCTCATTCTAAGTCTCTAAGCTTGGAATTGAGCTCAATCAATCATTAATCTACATGAACAATTAAAATTAGTTAATACTTATGCTATATATGGAGTTGAGTTTTTTTGGATGATAAGCTTACTATGGAAGAGCTTATAGGACTTTTACTAGCTTATCCTTGTGATAAGCTAGAGCTGTAGAGTAGCTCTACGAGCTTATTTAGCTTTCATTAAGCTAAGGCATTTATAAGTTCCCATTTACCTTTTCTGTCTTTAATTCTCAAGTGTAAAATTGCTTAATCTGCTTATTTGTTTGCTTATTTCTATTAGTATAGTTTACTTATGCTTATTGTAATAGTTATATGCTAGTTATGTTTGCTTCTTAGTATTAAATATTAGTTTTCTCTAATCTGTCTTAAAATAAAAAAAAAGTAGCATAGTTTTAAGCTCTTTGATTCTGGCTTATTTGCTTGTTGATAAATGTTTATCAAAGTTGTTATAAGCTGTCTAGCATCTGGTATTTGAGTTTTGAGTTTTAAATCTCATTAACATAAGCTGAAAATGAAATTTGAAGAGATAAAGGGGTGTTTGGGTAAGCAGTACTAACTACAAGTTAGTACTTTTTGTGGCTTATTTGTCTTTTGAATTGGTTTTAGCTTCTTAATTAGGTTAGTCTGAGTTGGATTTATAAGCTGAATTTTGTTAAGACAAGTTTTCATGATTGAAAATAAGTTAAGCTCATATCTGTCTAGTCTCGTTTGCATTTTAAGCTTCAATCAAATCTAGTAATTTTCATAGCCTCATTTGCTTTCAGTTGTTTGTTAGATCTGTGTTAGAATTGGTCTCTTTGGTCTGCACTTTGTCTAGTTTGGATTGTGTTTCAACTGTGCAAACTGCACCAGATAAGAAAACAGGAAAGAAGCTAGTTTTAAGCTTGAATTTCAGATGGTAGGAATTAGAGTTAGGATTGGATTTTCAGCATACAAGTAGATTAGGGATCATAGTTAATCTGTTTTAAATTAGTTTTCTATAATTAGCTTATTTGATTATCTGTTTTTAGCTCTTAAAATAAGCAATTTGTCTTTTAAATTTTAAAAAAAAAAAAGACTTAAATGACGAAAAACAAACCAAAAATACATTGAATTTATATTTGTATGTTTTGCATTTGTATTGTGCAGGGAACGGATATCTAAGAAAAGACAAAAAACGAAGCCAAAAACAACAAAACCGAGCACGAGAACGGAAAAAGCGTGAAAGAAAAGTCAAATCAAAGCCAAAGTCCACCAAAGTCAAAGTCCGAGGCCCGTAAAACCAAAGAAATACTTAACGGCCACCCGCACCCATTTAATGGGCGGTTAAGCCCATACGGTTTTACATGAAGACCTAATAAGCCTTAAAGCTTAAAATGGCCCATTGCCATTTTTAATCAAACCGTCCCAAATGAAAGCCCAAACCCCTTAACTGATAACACCGTTAGTCCTTTAAGGACTATGGGTGCAACAAAGTATATAACTTCAGGGACCAATGCTGCCAACTCTCTAAAACTTATATCACCACAAGGACTAAACGTGCAAACACACATAACACCTTGGAGGGCCATTCCTACCATTACCTCAAACCTTTACCCTGTGAACTTGAAACACTGTATATATTCCCCAATTTTCCCTCCAAGCCCAAATCCTCTTTTTGGCACTATTCACCCATCACTTTCCTCAAACCCCACCTTATAAACAGCAATTGCCACCTTGACTATCCCATTCATCCCATTGGTCCATGAAAACATAGGCAAGAAGATTGAAGGCTGTGATGATAGACCTTGGCTCTAAGTTTAATTAATGGCTGAGAAATGACTTTGGACTCACTCACACACGAAACAACAGCTCCATATTCGTCTAACAGAAAAAGCACAACAAAAAAGAACCAAAGACGCAATACTTATTATATATACACTCTTGTAAGCCATTGAAGGCATCTCTTTACTTTTAGCTTATTTTAGTTTAACTTAGCTTATTTGTACTTTCCTTTTAAACCTTGTAATGTTTTTAAGTTTAATGAAATTTGAAGTTTGTTTTTAAAAATTTGTTTTCAAGTTTTAAAGTTAATTTATGTTTCAAAAGCTACTATAAGCTCTTATTTTATACTCTTATAAGCTGTTATTCACTTAAGCAATGAAAACTTTCTAGTTTTGTGTTGTTTAAGAACTAGTTCACCAAAATTCACTCAAAAAGCTATTTGGAAGATAAGCCAAAAAGGGAAGGGCTTATTGCTTTTACTAGCTTGTCTTTGATAAGCTAGAGCTTGTAGATCAGCTTATTTATAAGCTTGTTTGCCCTGTTTAAGCAAGGGCTTTGTAAGGTGCCAAGAAACCATGAGGGATACTATTGCTCAAACTAGGTTTGAGAATGTATCTAAACTTTCTAATGATTCACTGCTCGCAAGAGGTAACACACTTCAAAGTGATGAGGATAGACTTAAACTAAATGATTTGATGGAATTATGTACCAATTTACAAAAGAGGGTTCTTGATTTGGAGAAGACAAAGACCACTCAAGCTAATGAGATTACTTTTTTGAAAAGGAGGGTCAAGAAGCTAGAAAATAAAGATAGGTCAAGAACTCACAAACTGAAGAGGTTATACAAAGTTGGTTTCAGTGCTAGGGAAGAATCCTCTAGAGATGAATAAAGTTTGGGTGAGGATGCATCCAAACAGGGGAGGAGGATTAATGCTATTGATGCAGATGAAGACATTACCCTGGTTAATGTTGAAGATGATGCTGATAATGAGATGTTTGATATGAATGCTTTAAATGGTGAAGAGATGTTTGTTGCAGGGCAAAATGAAAATGTTGTTAAAGATGTAGTTGATGCTGCTCAAGTTAGTACTGCTGCAACAACTGCTACAATAAGTACTGAAGAAATTACTTTGGCTTAAGCACTTAAAGCATTAAAATCTTCAAAACCCAAGGTGAAAGGGATTGTTTAAACCCAAGGTGAAAGGGATTGTTTTTCAAGAGCCAGGTAAATCTATAACAACAACAACAACAACAATTTCTTCACTATAATCACAGGATAAGGGTAAAGGAATAATGGTAGAAGAACCTGTGAAGACTATGAAAAAGAAAGATCTAATCAGGCTTGATAAAGAATTTGCTTCAAAGTTACAAGATGAATTTGATGAAGAAGAAAGACTTGCAAGAGAGAAAGCTGAAAAAGAAAAAGAATCCAATGTTGCCTTGATTGAAGAATGGGATGATATTCAGGCTAAGATTGAGGTTGATCATGAATTGGATCAAAGACTGCAAGCAGAGGAGCAAGAAGAGTTGTCTGTTAAAGAAAAGGCAAAATTATTTCAACAACTCTTGGAGCAAAGAAGAAAGCACTTTGCTGCTAAAAGTGCAAAAGAAAATAGGAACAAACCACCAACCCAAGCTCAACAAAGAAAAATCATGTGTACTTACCCGAAGAAAATGGAAGGAAAGAAGCCCAAAGACTTGAAGAACAAATCTTTTGATTGTATTCAAAAGTTGTTTGACAGAGCTTTCAAGAGGGTGAATACATTTATTAACTTCAAAACAGACTTGGTGGAAGGTAGTTCAAAGAGAGCAGGAGAAGAGTTGGAACAAGAGAGTACTAAGAAGCAGAAGGTGGATGAGGATAAAGACAAAACAGAGCTTCAAAGTCTAATGGAAGTCATTCCAGATGAAAAAGAGGTTACAATTGATGTTGTACCTTTAGCTACTAAGTCTCCAAGGATTGTTGACGAGAAGATCCACAAAGAAGGAAAGAAAAGCAATTATCAAATAATAAGAGTTGATGGAAAGTCTAAAATGTACAGGATCTTTAGTTAAATGATTAAAAGTTTTAACAGGGAAGATTTGGAAGACTTGTACAAGCTGGTAAAAGCTAAATATGGATCAACAAGACCAGTGGAGGATATGGATTTGTTGTTATGGAATGATATGAAAATAATGTTTCAACCATATATAAAAGATGAAGTATGGAAATTGCAAAATGGATACAAAGTGTTGGAATGGAAGTTGTATGACTCATATGGAGTAAATTTCTTGATGATGCAGTCTATGTAGATTTACATGCTGGTAGAAAAAGAGATATCCTTTTACACCACCTACAATTACAAATATTCTAAACAAGAAGCTTCAGGTTGATTATTTCAATGAAATGGCATATCAGCTTCTTAAACTTCTCACAAAATAGCTTAAGAATCAATGAAGTGTTTGGAAGCATCCACTGGTGATTATGGAGCTTTTAATGGATAAACTTGATGATTTTAGGGATAAATATCAAGTTTAGGGAAGGATTATTAGGATTAAAAGCCTTCTAAATGCTGCTAGTATTATTGCTGCTCATATAAGAGTTAATGTTGCTTAGTCATGTTAGTACTGCTCAAGAACTTTAGAGAAAAATGCTAAATGTTTACTACTGCTAGTACACAGTTAGTACTGCTAGTGTAAAGTTACTACTGCTAGTACATATTAGTGCTGCTCAGAGACTTAGAAGAAAAACTGCTAAGTAGTTACTACGGATAGTACAAAAGTGACTACTGCTAGTACAAAAGTTACTACTGTTAGTACAAAGTTAATGCTGCTGAAGGAGTTAATGTTGCTAGTGAAGAAGTTAGTATTGTTGAGTTAGTTAGTACTGCTTATGTGATTTATTTGAGTTATTTGTGTAAAAGAAATGTATAACTTATTTGTTTAAAAGACTTGATGTTCTTAGGAAAGTATTGTAAGCCCTTCGGACTCTTTGGTGTATAAAAGGAGGTTCTAGGGCATAGAGTTTGACACGAGTCATTCATAGAATTATCATAACTTCAAGGTCTTTGTAACCGTAATACTTTAAGAGTATTCGTATTATTAATAATATTGGAGTTTTTGTTTGTTGAATTATATGTTCATATAATTATTGTTTCATTGATAATTCTTCTTAATATTAAAGATTAGATTCCACATAATCTTTAATACATTCAAACAAAGTTTCGACTATAGTTGTGTTAGATTTATCTAAGATAACTAAACCTTAAACAAGCATTAAGGAATTCGATCTATTGAAGTGGGACCAACATGCCGACTATGCTAATTACCTGGCCAGTTGTATGCTACCTTTCCGTTCTACTCGCCAAGTGAAGCAAAAGTTCTTCAACGATCTAAGACATAATTTCTAGGATGAGCCATTTTTATTCAAGCAATGTGCGGACCAAATCATACGAAGGTGTGTCACTGGAAATGAGGCAGCCTAAATCATTCAGCAATGTCATAGTGGCCCGTCAGGAGGACATCATGGCATTTCCCACAACTGCTAGGAAAGTCTTCGAAGCCGGATTTTACTGGCCTAACATCTTCCACGACGCATGAAAATTAGTCCGAGCTTGCGACACATGTAAATGAGCAGGAAACATTTCTTCAAGGGAGGAGACACCACAAAAATACATCCAAGTCTGTGTGATATTCGACATTTGGGGAATAGACTTCATGGGTCCATTTCGATCATTAAACGAGAACAAATATATCCTTGTAGCTATCGACTATGTGTCCAAATGGGTGGAGGCTCAAGCCTTTCCGGCTAGCGATGCTCGAAACGTAGTAAACTTCCTAAAAAAATGTTCTCGAGATTTAGGATATCGAAGGCCTTGATAAGTGACAGGGGTACCCACTTTTGCAATTACCATATGGAACGAGCAATGAAAAGATATGGAGTAATCCATCAATTCTCCGCTGCATATCACCAACAAACTAACGGGCAGGTCGAAAATACAAATAGAGCAATCAAACAAATTCTTGAAAAGACCATTGGAAACAACAGAAAAGAGTGGTCCTAGAAGTTGGACGACGCATTATAGGCATTCCGAACAGCATTCATATAACACCCCGTGTTTTAGGTTATTGTATGACATTATTTAATCTACTAATTATTTTTAGGGTTTTACGCGTTTGCTTTTAAATCATAATCGTTAAGCTAAATCGCGTAAACTGAAAATGATCATACAAAATATAAACGAGCATATAAACAATGAAAAGTTTAATATCTAACAAGTGTTTTTATATGGATTATTTAAGGGATACTTATTAACTTTTTTCATCATATTTTTATTGTTTACGTAAAATCTTACGTATTCAACGATAAAAAGCGTTTAGGCATTCCCGAAGTTTTCCAAAACCTACTTACGCCTAACACGAATACCACGATATACCCAATACACAAATAATAAATATAACATCATAATATATGTATGTAATGCGGAAATTTGAGGATAGAACCAAGACTTTTCAACCTTGCATAATATCTAGATATTTAAGAAACAAACTCTTACACCTTTATCAACTTGACTTGTTAACCTTGAGCTAGGGTTAGAAAGTAACCATGGTTAAGTTAATGAGATATTTTTACTATAAATACACATGCATGCATAAGTAAACTTTACCATAAACTCTTTACATGCAAAATTCATTTTCTTCCTCTCTTTTGTACTCCAAAACCCACGGCCAAATTAAGCCACACAAACAAATCCATACTTTGATTTTCTTTCACCATATTAGTGTATACACCTCATACTTAAGGTATTCTAAGAAGGTTTCAAGGGTTGGTTAAGCTTTGAAAGGGTTTTAAGAAGTTATTGCAAGATTAGGGTTTCAAACCTAATCTAGGGTTTATAAGCTTGTAAGCTTTGGTTTTGAATCTAAACACGGGTTTAGAACTTATTTCTCATCTCTTACATCATCTCTAAGGTTTTCTTAATTCCTTCATACTTTTATTTGTTGTGATTTTATGTGTTATATGTTATTTACGGCTAAATCACCACTAATGACTTTTAAATGTGTAAAATGGGTTTTTATTTGAGTTTATCAATTTATACACTTATTCTCATGTCCTAATGTTATAAATATCATGGAAAAATAGATCTATAAAGATGTTAACTTATGGTTTAAGTATAAACATGTTTAAGGACTAATTAGGGTTTTAAAGTTATCTAATGTAAATACAAATGAAAGTAATGAAAGTAAAAGGGTTGAACTTGTTGCAATGAATTTACAAGGACTAGGGATGATATTGGACTTTATTATAAGTAAACCAACAAGTTCAAATGTGTTTTTTAAGAGTTTTTATAGTAAACTACTAAGTTAATAATACATAAAAACAAGGTTTTTTATAAAGTTATACACCAAAATAATTAAGGGCTGTTGGAGTTCGACTTCAAGACAGTAGCTTTTGATATTTTAAAGTTATAATACGCCTCATGACGATTCCAAAATGATAAGAAACTCGAAAAACGGATTTATAACGAGAAAGATACGTTAAAAACGAGTTTACGACTATAAATACTTTTATAAAACTATTTTTATAAAAAGTTACTATTCATGGCAGTAGGTTTGAGTTTAAAACACCTAAAATATGATATAACTTTTGATTACGAGATCGTACACGCAAGAATCGTTAAGAACGGAACTATAACGAGTAAATTACGGCATTTACGGTAATTAAAGTTTATAAAAGTAATTTTATAAACTATGAACAGTAAAAATCACTATTCATCAGTGGAAAACTTTGTAAAATATTATAAATCATTAATAACGAGAACGTACTCGAAGAATCAACTAAAATCGAGTTAAAATGGAATAAGTTATCGCGATTACGAGTTTTATGCTAATTAAGACGTCAAAAACGGGTATATAGATGTTTTTGAACAGAAAAAATACACTATTCAATGCAGAAACAATTAAAACCTTGAAATGTAATATTTTGATCACTCATCTTACTACGAAGACGTGGACGTAAGAAACGCGAGCAACGGGCTTAAAACGACCAAATTAGGTCATTTTTACGAAAAGTATATTTATAAACGTTTTCACTTTATAAATATTATTTTACTAAAACGATTAGTCGGTGATGATGCTATATAGAAATATTGAGTGGTTTAACAAAGTGCAATAATACTAGGGAGTTTTCATAATGAGCCTCTTCGGATGGCTTATCGACGAGTCGAAGGATATACGATTTAACAGTGTCCTAACTCCACGTACACATGTCATGACCTATTAATTAAGATAGCCCGAGACGATAGCACGACGTAACCACTATAAGATTATATTAAATGTTATAAACTTGAAGTTACTCGGTACTTAAAACGACCTTAATTTAAATAGTTTCCTCGCACGATTTGCGTGACGTAAGTCTTGTTATATTTGAGCTATCTTACTCAAGGTGAGATCAATAGCTTCACTTTTCACAGTTTAAACTGATTAACTGATTATTCGGGGTGAAACAAGCTTTGTTTTATAAATGGACGCAAGTGTATAAAGTATATTGATGATGTGTTTACCTAAGTAGCGATAACCCTCCTGAGAGCCCATTTTCATTAACTGTCATTGCATGATGTAGATGTTAATTGCATTATGAGAGCGTGATGAAAAAATATATCTATTTGGATTAACCTCCCCGTTTTGGGTGATTTATCTACACTGGGAACGAACAATGACATGTCGGCTTGGATGTTGCGGTTACAACATCTGTAACGGAAAAATAACGCAAAAATAGCAATATAGTTGAGCTCGGAGTCCATGATCTTAGTGCAACAAATAATTTTTGGTTTGTGATTGATGGCATATGTTGTAACATCACGGGAAGTCTTGCGTCCCTGCATATTGTAATACATAAACCTATGAATTCACCAACAATTTTGTTGACGTTTTAAGCAATGTTTTCAGGAGGTCAATAGGCACGAGGTGCCAAGGATGCATTGGATTATGTTTTTGGATTAAGCACTGTTTAAAGATTATGTGCATCATGTTTTGGAAATCTATGTTATCTTTTGTAATGTTTAAACAAAGAACAAGTAAAGCTTTAACTGCTTTTGTAATATGTCTTTTATTTAAATCCAATGTATCAATTTAAACGACTTTTGTGTCGTTCTTATATATATCTTGTGCTGTTATCTTGAAGTAACATGCCCCGGATCCTTATTCCGCTGCGACCCATTTTGGGGGTGTTACAGATTGGTATCAAGAGCCAAGGTTATAGAGAACCAGGTCAAAATGTTTTTGCTGGACTATAACCATTTTCAAACATTGCATACATACAAAAGGGTTTTTACAGGGTATTCATATACAAATTGTTGGTCATTAAGTTTGATGTTAGGCCTATATACATGCAAAATTTGATATACGTGTTTATAAATATAATACGTATATAAATAAAATCCCCTATATAATATACTAATTAAGTCACTTTTGATTTTTCAGTTTTGAGCATGTCGATTCGTAAGTTTCTATAGTTAACGTATACTGAGTATCCACCCATATGATGACCATTGACGTAGGGATCACAGGGAGTCGAGGGACCTATTTTTCAGGATCCACCATCTCCGGATTATGTGCCTAGCCCTGAGGAGCCAAAGCAGGCACCACCTTCACCTATTTACCCGGAGTTCTTACCAGTAGACAATGAGGTATTCCCGGCTGAGGAGCAGCCAATGCCTGCTGCTGACTCACCTACTCATCAGTCACCAGGGTATATACCAGAGTCCGACCCTGAGGAGGACCCAGAGGAGGATGATGAGGAGGATCCTGAGGAGGATCCAGCCGACTATCCTGCTGACAGAGGGGATGATGATGATGATACAGAGGAGGAGCACTCAGCTCCTGCCGACCCTGCAGCTGTTGCTTATTCAGCTGACCAGGATCCATACCTTGCTTATCGCATCACGGCTAGGATGTCCATCCGACCCCATGCGCCGGCACCGTTCCTCTCCGAGGAAGTTGCTGAGAGATTGTTAGCCTTACCTACTCCACCACCATCACCTCTCTCTCCATACTCATCACCACTTCCTCAGATACCCTCTCCGCCATTACCTATACCATCACCACCACCCAATGGCCCTACATATGTTGAGGGATCTCTGGGATCCCGAGCTGCTGGGATTAGACAGAGAGATGCACTACCATATCCTATTCATGAGACTGAGATGCCTGAGATTTGTTTACCACTTCGTAAGAGGCCGCGTCGTACTACTCCTGGTCCTGGATGCGAGGTCGGGGAGAG